>JARHVA010005253.1:1222500-1263168 GCA_037957365.1 Torreya grandis | reverse complement strand
AATTTTTTCAATAAATTTCACTTGTTTACTATATACACAAAAAAGTTTAGTTATATAAATCTTTATTTTATTGTTCTATAATGTATGTTTGATGATACAAGGATGTTAAATCATTCTTACACATATTTATTATTATCTCTCTTACATGATTTTCAAAATTACAAAATCACATATATAATTGGGGCATCTTACTCATACATGTCCATGCCATCATTTTTACTAGATTCATTAAACTGAAAAATGTTATGGGTTATTAGAACCCATCTCCTTTATTATACTTTTAAACCCATGGTTTATCATATGCTTTATTTTTTCAAGTTTAAAAAATCCAAAATAAAAAATTAATTATGTTAAAATATAAAAACATTTAAAATATTTTAACAAATTTGAAATTAGGACTTAAATATGATTAGATAGTTAGTGTACATTGGTTTTGTATGATATTTTATCTCAAGATTTAGGGATATCATATTAATTTATATCATACATACATTTCATTGGTATTATTTCATTTTATGTAAGACATACTGATTTTAAATTGGATTAAAATGTTATAATTTCTTCTACCTTGTAACCATGATAAACTGGGGGCATATTATTCTTAAATTACATTATTTATAGGTTTTACCATTTTCTAACTCCTATATAGTTGAGATATACAATTTTAATTAAATGTCTTGCTTAACTTATCTATCTTACATTATGTACATATATATCTTATTTTATAGGATAGGATTAGATTAGATATACATGGTGTAGAATATTTTTTAGTTAAATGATCCATTGATTATATTACTTGTATATACTAGCTTAGAATTTTATTTTGTATTGCGTTTAGCCTTTTGCCCTTGTGTGAAATAATTATTTTCAATATGAGATATTTTTTTTCGTCAACATTTGAACATTTCAATTATTTTTTGCTATTTGACCCTTTGTTTTATGCAACATTTGAACATTTTTCTTGTTTGAAACATTATTAATGTCATTTTTGTGTGTCCCTTGGATTTGAATATGTAATATTTGATTTTACGAAATTTGAACATGTCCCTTGTATGCAACCTTTGGCCTTATTGTATGGCATTGTGTTTTTTTAATTTGTGTGCTTTTTGAGATTATTAAATTTGATGAGTGCCATGATCCATATCATGAATTTATAATTGTGTATGCTTATATAAAATTTCATTATTATGAGATTAATTGATCCATTTTTATATGCCTTGCCTCATATGTTTCATACATGATTCAAATGTTACATATATTATTATTTTTAATAAATATATTCTTTCCATAAAAAGATAAGCCTCTTTGAGAAAAAAATTATTTTGGGTACAAAATATAGTTTTAAAGAATGAAAAAATGTTCATAAATTCAATCATAGGTATAAGTCTATAGGGTCATATGTCATGCATATGCACTCACATTATAGTAATTGGTTACAAATTCAATCAATTTCAAGTGCATGATATAGATTCATACATAAGTTTCAAACAAAACTTAAAAAAAATCATCTACATATAAGTACGTATTCTACATTTATCAATGGAGGCAAGATATAAATCCATTCCACATTTTCACTATTGTTTGTTATTTACTGATATGATAGAAGCATGCAATTATCCACTCTACTTTGATCATGAATTTAAGATCTAAGAAAAAAATTTAAATTTGAATATAAAATCCATATGCAATGGTTGTTTTAGTTAAAGTGAATAATTCACAACTTATAGGTTTAGTGGTCCCCTCAAGCATTCTTTCCATAAAATCCATTGTGGATTCGAATATGTTTCCATCTTGTCGTTATAAATACAAAAAACAAAAATTTAGGTTTTTGCATCCCTAAATGGGTTTGCTCTCTATAAAGTATCAATTTAAATTATAGGTTGATTATCATCAATCTAAAAATATTTCAAATAAATAACTAGTCTCTACAAGCGATTCATAAGAAGCACCAACTCTCCAATGCATCTAGGAAGCATCATCTTGAAGAAAAATTATAAGAGCAACATTGGTCTCACATGTACATAGGTAATCCTTCCATGCTAATTTAATTGTTATAAAATTCAAGTTACATTTCAATTTTAAATTTCACATATGGACTTTAACTACTTTTATGTCACCGCTATATTTTGCATGGAACACCTTACATGATTGGAGCTTTCTCTAAAAGGTAAAAGTTTATTGTAAAGACTTAAATATATCATTACTTTTGCTCTATTAATTACATTTATAGAATAAATGGGGCGGGAATGTTTTCACCAAAATTAGGTCATTAATACTCGATAATGTATGTTTTTTTTACTTGTATGTGAATTGACTTGAGCACATAATCTAAAAACTATTTTTCCATCTCACTCTACCCTTGCTAACTATATGAACCTATCCATTTTTGAAGTTATATATGATGCCTACATAAATTTTTTAAATTTATAAAAACACCTATAAGCACCCTATATAGACATAATATATCCTAAATTTTACATGTTACCCTTAAAGATAAAATCACCCAGTATGGTCAATAATGGTAATTAGTCTTGACCCCTATGGGTCGATTGATACTTTCACCGTAGTAATTTTCACTTTTTAATTATAGACACTCCTTTATCATTTGTTACATATTTTTATGATAGGTATCATGAGTATTTTATAGTTTGGATTTATATAAAGTCATATTTATGTCACTGAAATTATCACTTGGAAATTTCAATATTGAGTCACACATACACTATTTAAAACTGAGCAAAATATTCCTTATTCTTTCCAAAATCTGATTCTAATCATTTGAATTGATATTTATCCTATTCAATATCATATTTTATCCATGTCAATCAAATAATTATAAATTGTTGAAGCCATCTCTAGATGCATTCAAGTGGAAAAAGCAGAAAAAATTGTAAAAGTCACTCTAAATGGGATAGTTTACATGGGCTTGATTTCTATCTTCATATTATTATATATGCAATTAGTGATACTTTATCATAATGGTGATTAGGGTCAATTCAATCCATTACACTCGTTGTGTCCTATTTTTATGCATTTTAGATATTAAAGTCCCTATTAGGGTTTCAACTTTGAAGAATTTATTTTCATGTCATTCACATGCATTTGAAGGTCATTTTTTTTCACACATGAATGCTTCAATAAACTATAAATTATTTCACCCTTATTTACCTATTTATAAATAGAGGACATAATCGACCCATAGATGTTTTAAGTGTCAGTCCAAAATGAACCATTTCTAATAATCCTTCATCAATTATATTCAAATCTCCTTTGATACTAAAAGAAGAAATCTAAGTTTATCAGTTCCAATTAGTGTTCAATTTTACATAGTAATACCATAAAAATTTAATAACTACGACTCTTATTTTGTTTAGAGTTAGTCCTTTATTGATTTAAACATGCTTTATCTATTTTGGTACCTATATATTATTTTTATTTTATAATTATTTTTATAATTTTTCCTTCCATTCAAATGAGTTTATCTTAATAAATTATAATTCACCTATTAACTCAAAATTATGATGAAAAACATAGATCAAACCATGTAGCATGCTTTAACTATGCATAAAATGACAAAAATATTGACCAAGATATTTCCAAGGAATCTTCATAGAATATGTTTTGCAATGCTTCTATAATATTTCTCCTCAAATTTGTGGGAGCATGTAAAACTTTGGTAGATCTATTTATATCACATTTTCCCTCAAACCTTAATAAAAAACAATCTTTTTTGCACATTTATAAACTCGAGAAAGGGTCCAATGAACCCATCAGACCAATTAATGATTATGTACTTCAATACAAGACTTTTTTAAAAATATGACCAATTTTATGGATGAAAATGAATTATAAAACATATTCAATAAAACCTTGCTTTCACCACCCCATGAATAAATTATCTTAAGAAAAAAGAAATTCAAATTCTTTGATGAGTTATTCCATACATAAAACAATATAGAAGTTAAGCTCATAGATTTAAATAAATATAAGGTATAGGTCTACTTATACAACTACTTTTACAATGTATTTTTAAATATTACCATGCTACAAGGTCAAACCAATTGATAAGAGTGAGAAAAATATTATAGTTAATATAGTATCACAACCTACAAGTCAATTACAATTAATAGTTTCACCAAAAAACCAAATTCTATATATTACCATCTCCTTTTCATGCACTATTAAATAAACAACTAGAGTGGAACATTATGAAACTTAAATATGTATAATATTTTTTATTCAAACAAGCCTATAGAAAAGTAATATGATACAAATGAATATTATGATTATATTTAAATTTTAGAACATTGTATGAATTAATGCTTCAAATTGATAGATAAGATACGATATCTTATTGTGAATAGGAACCCTTATATAGGAATATAGATCATAAAATAAAAAATACAAATTAAATATATTTAATTATCTATTACCCCAAGCATGAGATAATAAAGATGAATAATACTTTAAATTTTCATTATACATACATTATGCATCATCCACCTGTGACGTATGATCACCGATTACATTAAATTATTGGTTCTGTTATCAACGCTTCACCAAATCATCCTATGATCACAATTCATTACAATGAGAATGTAAATGATGATTCATATTTTAATTTATTATTCATATGAACCTATATTAATGAATAAATCAAAAATAGTATCATGAACAACATTGTGGACATTCATATAATGACACTTCTTCACTCCCTTCGATACACACAACATGATTTAAAAATACATAATTATAATTTAATGTATTATATGGATATAAAAATAATACCCTTAGACACATAGTTCTAACTCTTTCAATTTATATATTATATACTAGCCTCTCCATTCTTAGTTATAGTGAGTAACAAGGTCTTTGAAATTTTATTAAAACACCCTTCGATGCAAAAGATTCATATAGTGCCATCTACATTATAGTAGTGTCTCAATTACATACATCACAATAAGGTAGTCATGGTTATAAGTGTACTATATGAATACCCTATACATCAATTGGCATGTCATCCCCTACTCCTATCACCATCATAGCTAGTTGATATACCCCATACAAGATAAGTATATAGAGATAATGGTCACCCATATCCAAGTTCTATCTATAGGTCCAATTTAGAGGAAACTAGTTGGGTCTAATAGATATATAGATATTAAGTGTGGATAAAATTAGAGTGTTAGTTAGAGCTCATAAAGGCCATTACTTCATATAACACACACTCAATTACCATGTAGATAGTTTAACATGTTCCACAATAAACATAGGAAATGGGGCATTCTTTTACTCTACATTATAACCCTTAGAGTCCTCATCCTTTTATATTTACCCATCATATATTAGATTATATGAGTAGTGATCTTGACAATTATGACTCATCAAGTTATTTCTTATCCAAATTTTATATGCCTAGATATGGTAAATTTCACTAATGGTAGGCGACCCATAAAATATTTGATACAATAACTCTACATGGTCCTCACATTAATGTAATTATACATTGGAATTTTAAAAACCTCCATTATTAAAAAAGTATTGAAAAATGAGAAAATAAAAAAAACTTTCAAAATATTAAAAAATAAAATCAAAACCTAAGCATTACATGATTAGTATATTAAATTATTTATATATGTTATTCATCACATTATTTTATATTTCATATTATTTTCATAAACATGTGCATTTCATGATATATTAGTGTGATAAAATACATACATGTTACACATGTACATATATATGTTGGACTTTCCTCTACCTAGTGTCCATGTTGATACTGAGGGCATCTTATTCCACATGTTTCACTAGTATAGGTCATATCTTTATATGACCTTTTACCATGTTAATGTATCCATATCACTTAAATATATCTTTTTAGATACCATCATCTTACATAGAGATATGTCGATATGCTATTGTACAATGATGTGACATTTATACATTTGGATGATGTGTAATAGTTTGAATTTTTTATGCTTCACTGAATTTTTTAATCTCTTGAATAATGGGATAGTTTGTGTTTGTCTATTAAATATAAGCCATATAGCCCTATTTTTTTATATATTTATGTCTAATATGTGTTTTCCTTTACCTTATTTATTATATCTGACATATTTGCACACCTTGTTTGTAACATATTTATGTCCCTTGTGACAAATTTATTTACCTTGTTTGTAATGTGTTTATTTACCTTGTGTGTGGCTCTTGGCCTTGTTTATTTTGAAATTTGTATGTCCCTTGTGCATCTAAATAATTATTCTATGTTATGACATATTATTATCCATTTTATGAATCCCTTGGCCTTATGTGTGATAATAACTATTGAGTCTGTTGTAGTTATTTTGGTTGCAGACACTAGTGGTGTCATGATCTATATGATGCATTATTACCACCTAGTCTTATTTAGTAATCCTACTGCTACATTATTCATTAATACATCTATATAGACTTTAAATTTATACACCCTGCATTACATATGTTACATACATTTATTATTAAATTATACATTACTCTGATCACACACTTTCCACATGTTCACAAGATTGTACTTGATTATATATTTATACATGACATGATGAATTCAATTCTTTTATTGAGATGAGTAAATTAGAAGACATATCCATCATCTAAAAAATAAGACATTACTATGGTATATTAATAGAGACATAAACCTCTAGGAAAATAAAATCAAATATATGTAAAAATTTCAAACATTTAAAACGGTTTAGATATTAGATAGTCTAGTTACATGGTCTAGATATCTATACATCATTTAATTTTATTAGGATAAATGTCATGCATATGTTCTCAATTTATATATACTTCATTATAAATTCATACATAGTTAGGTGTATATTTATTTTCATATGTACACAAATTATAGGAACATGAATTATAAGCTTCCACATACACATCCATTTCAAATATAACTTCTCAAATTTATTATATAGATGCATAGCATTTAATATCAATTGGATTATATTTAGGGAGAATGATAAGAGTTCACACACATATACACACTTCCAAATTCATGAGGCAATATACAGATTCCTATGCATACACAACAATATATTTTAGAATTTTAATGGTAAATAGTTGTCATTCCAATTCATACTTATCAAATATTGAGTCATGATGAGGGCATGGACATTGTTCAATTTATTTTGATTATTTATTTTATTTTACATTGAGTGAAATTGATCAAAATTGAATGAAAAATACAATAAAACCTATAGTTATGATTGGGTAATGAACATTATTTATTCAGTCTTAATCATGCATTTTATTTTTCATTGATTTAACTTAAGCAAATTAGACATAATTTATACAGTTGAGTTTATAAGTAATTTAGAGTGGATTACTCATTTTTGTTTTAACAAACCCAACATGTGGTTCCCTCTTTATTTTCTATATAGTTATTTGGTTTAGTACATTATTTAATTCTCCCCACATTCATGAGGTTGGTATATGATATCTATCAAACCAAAGGACCTACATGGTTATAAAAATTTATGGCACAATTACCCTAACTCTTCATGTGCTTCACCAAATAATTATAAGCACCATCTCTAATAAGTTTCAATATAAACATGGTTTTAACCAAATTGTAAGTGTATTCCTTCCTTTCTCTTTTAAATTTTAAAAATTCAAAATTCAACTTCATGTTTCAAACTTCAATCTATGGACATTGGCTACAAATGTTGTTTTAGGATTTTCTACTAAATGAACTCTAATATTTGAACTTCATACAAAATATAATTTGTGTTTTACACACTCAGGTATATATTTTAATTTTAATCTATTTTTAAATTAATAGAAAAAATGGAGGTATTTCTAGATAAAAAAATATGGTATTAAGTACTTTATAATGACAAGCTAAACACACACTTACCAAGCATGACTTGAGTGCATAAACATGGTCTTAATCCTTAAATCTATCACACATGTATGATTCCGATTTCGTTTTATCCTTTTATTATTTTGTGACACACCTCAAGAACCTCATTGTCCATTTAAAACTATCTTAATATCCTAAAAAGGCATATCAAGACATTAAGATTAATTTTCTTATACATAAGTCAATGTCATCACATTAGATTAGTATCTTAAATTGATACCAACCTGATCAAGTTAGTAATAACCCTTTCCTAATACTAACTTATTTTTAGAATAAAACCTTTCTTTATTATCAGACCATATACCTAGCTTGTCATTGGCATGAGAAATTTCCCAATCGGACTCATATTGTACAAAATAGGAGCCCATTTGAAAGTGGACCTCATACTTATCTATCACAAATCTATACACTATTTCACATTGATAAAATATTTCTTATTCTTCCCAAATTATGAATCAATCACTAGGATTAATCTAAATTAGATTCCAAAACATAAGAATTTTAAGATAAATTAAGCATTTTCAAGTATCAAATAAAAATAATTAGTTTCATACCTATAGCGAAGGAGCACAATTTCATAATCAAAATAGGTGGGAGAAATACATGTGGTTTAATTTCCCTCTTTAGAGTACAAAATATATAGTTAGTAAATTTAATCATAAAAATATGGGTGATTGGGGTGATCTTAGCCCAATACACTTTCCTAATTCTTTAAATTTTTTATCCCTTAGAAGCACTCCTAGTATTTCAAGGTGAAAGAGGTTAATTTTTTGAGTTGTGTGCATCATTCAGGTTAAAAATTGTAAATGCATAGATTTAAAATACAGGTAAATGTTATTGTACACTCGTATACCATATTTCATGCATAAGTCAATATCGAACACTACAAGTCAGTATTGAATGTTAATATTGACTTAAATCTAATGGAAATGAGCCTAGGCAGATAGAAACATATTTCCTAAACTAGATGAATCATATGCCTACTTCAATCTATTCTTCATGTGTCTAGAAGTCAATCATAGTTAGATAATCAATCTAAAAATTTAAATACTCTTCCCTTTACTATAATTATTATATTTAGCATGTGAAACATGTTAAATCATTGCAATGAATATTAGTATTTTAAATTCAAATGTATGTTTAAATTCCATATTTATCAATTTAAATTATTCTACTAGTTTATAACTCTTAGGGTTTATAAAACTAAATTAGGCTAAAACAATAGGAAATTAACCCTGAAATTGAAAATAGAGCTTTCATTAAGTCCAAAAATATAGATTTTTAAACTGATGTTAGCCATATGTAGAATAAATGGTTAGCAATACATTGAGGTTGAAATTTATCATTCATGATAAGAAAATTGAACATGGGAAAGTATAAAAAATCAACTTCTTAGTTGATTTTGTATAGGTTCCTACTAAAGGGTGTTCTGATAGATTTAAATATTAAAAGGGTATATGTGATGGAACCAAAATACACTAGAAAAATTAATCTTAATTTTTATGGCATGGAGATGAGATCATATTCCCACAAAAAATAGAATGACACATTAATTTTTATAAAAAAATATGGAAGCCAACACATATAACAATTATGTTTCATTTATTAAAGAGAACATCAAATCTGTTGTGAAGGATAATCTCTATTTTAATTAAAAAAATTGTGAGTTGGATATAAATAATAATGATTTGATAAAAAAAAAAAAAATGCATTGGAATATATTACTATAGAGTAGCTTGATGTGATAGAAATATCTACTTCCATTCTTACATCTTATAAGGCTTTGAATACAATGTTGTAAGTTTCATGTGCAAATTTATCACACACCTTGGCAAAGGAGGAATCCATGAACAAATCTAAGGAGGAAATCAAATGGTTTAAGTAAAAATAATAATTTTAATTCTACTATATATTATTTTACACAAATTAATACATAATTATTTTATTAAATTAACGTGTAATTTTAAAATTTTAAAATGTTAGGTATAGTTAAAATTTTAATTCTAACACATGCACATGTTTTAGAAGATGGTATTCCAAAACCTAAGAATTGTGAGACATTTAAATAAAACCAATCAGGATCAAGATAATCCCCACTTTGATTTCAACAGCAAGAGCATATAATTGTGGGAGATGATAAGGGAGTAGAGTATAAATATTTTTTTACAAAGTTATGAGGAGGCATGCAAAGATACATGTGGTGTTTTTAAAATGTTGCTTGTCAATTATTCATTATTAATTGTTAGTTATTAGTTATCACATTTTAGTAGTTTTTTACATTTTGTAACATCTGATAAACAAATTCTAGAGTGTATGTTATATTTCATTTTATGAAGGTGCTAATTATCCATGTATGTTATTACTAAGGCATCGATCTACATTAATTTGTATTTTTTTCATTCTATTGAAATTAGGTTATTGAATCACCTTTACATTTATCCTTGTACAGAAGACTTATTTGGTTCTTAAATTAATGATTATTTTTCCTTCCATAAGTGGTGGTCATTAATATTAATATGGTAAAAGGAACACATTAGGATTGGTATGTATGCATAATTATGGTATACACTATTATTAAAGGTAAAAAATATTGTTGAAATTATAAGATATAATATTATAATTTATAAATATTGTATGATTTATTTGAATATTAGAAGATTCAATATTATAAATTTAAAAATGTTTATTTTCCATGGAATCCATGCTGAGTTATCATTACAGTATTACACTTACCTAATTCTGATTCTTAAATACACTGCATGTTGTTTAGTTTTTATCTAGTCATATATAGAACCAAAAATAGATGTTTATTGTATAAAATGTGTTATTAAACATACACAAGATGATTTAAGAGTTGATGTTCTTTGGGGTTTGATAATAAATGTGTATTAATTATATTTCCATTTTTATACTTAATGCATTAGTAATAGTTCTTATAATGTCCTTTCCCAATTATGAAAATGAAACTAATTATTAAATTATAGAGTAGGTTGATTATAACAAAGAATGAAATACTTAATTATTTATCACCTTATTAGCCATATTGAGTGGCATCATGCAATAAATAAGTAAGCATTAGGTAAGCTTTTGACCTTGATTCCCTTATGGGATTGGTAATTCCTACTTATTAATATCCTTATTAACATGTTGTGTACATGACATTTACCCTATTATTTGATACATACATGATATCTACTTATTTTTTGATTTTGCATTTTTAATAGTATTGAAAATGTTATTGTCATGGATAGTTAATGTCAATAACTTTGAATGAGTAGATAATAATAAGAAGTTTGCTTCTCTTCATTTGAATGAATACCAATTATATTATATGTTTTTCTTAAGACATAGGTTGTTAGATGTATTTTAATTATTGGATTTATATATCATGGTTACTATTAAGTATGTTCTTAACAGATAAATAGGTTCCTTAATAAACTATTTAGACTCATTGTGAGTCTTGATGTATTCTAGAATATGTTGTCATCAACACACTACTCCATCAATGATTTTTGGCATGGTAGAAATGATTCATAGAATCTTGGATAACAATTTTCAAGATAATGTTATTTGGACATATGGATATTTTTAAGTATGTTATTGAGTGATTCAACAGTTACTTAATTATTCTTACTCATTTTAAGCCCTGAGTTATTCTAAAATATGTTGGATGACCCTTGTTAAGATCATGTAATTTTTAATAGCATTTATAATTGAGGTTCATCAACTATTTTAACTATGAAAACTCTCAATAACTTTTAATGAAAAAATATTGATAGTAAGTTTTATTAAGGTCATTTGAATGGATACAAATTAGATATTGTGTTTCTCATAAGACATAAGATATCATAAAGTTGGTCATAATTGCGTTTATATATTATGGTTATTTTCTATGTTATTTATTTATGCATCAATTTGTTAATTAATTATTCATACTCATATTGAGTCAATATTTAATTAAAAATATGTTGGCATTGCCATACTAAGCCATCCATGAGTGTAGTCATTTTGTGACTAGTTCATACTTTCTTGGTTGACCATTATTAAGAGAATATTAATGGAAAATATAGTTGTTGTTAATAATGATATTGAGTGATTCATAGGTTCCTTAATTCTTATTACTCATTTTAATTCACAATTTATCCAAAAATATTTGGTTAATAGTTGTATAAGTATCTTATTGTTAAGAGCATAGACAATTGAGGTTCATCAATTATTATAACTGCGAAAGCTCTAAAGAATTTTGTGTGTGTGTGTGTGTGTGTGTGTGTGTGTGTGTGTGTGTGTGTGTGTGTGTGTGTGTGTGTGTGTGTGTGCGCGCGCGCGCGCGTGCGTGCGCGTGTGCGCGTGCATGCATGCATGCCCGCGCGCACCTAATATCAATAATTATAGTGTTAGGTAATATATTTCAGCTGTATATTATATTCATTAACATCAAATATTCAATTTTTGCATGTATGTGTATTGTTTCAAATAAACTATGTATTTTTTATTCCAAATGTAGGTATCATATAAACATAGTGATAAACATTAATTGATTTTCGATCAATATATCATTCCTATGGGTTGAAGAAAACATTTTTTAACTAGCCAACTTTTGGAAAACTACATGTCACCATCTAGCATGTAATGATTCATCCCTTCTCTTTGATTCAACTTTTGTAGTTTTTTAATAGTGGGTAAAGTCTTATTCGTTCATTTCCATAATATTTGAAACATGTACTTATTCAATTCTAATAATTGATGTTGAGATATTATTTTTATGCATTATGTACTCTATTTATAAATTAGTGGTATAAAAAACAAAGCATTTGATTCCGTCATTGCATTTTGTTAGACCAATATACCTCATGACTTTTTTGAATATGATAATACTATGGTTCTCTAATTGTCTAATTAAAATAAATGATAATAAAATTCATCAAAATGTTAGTTCAAATTACAAAAATCATCAATTTATTACTAATTTATTAATTTTTTTAACAAATTAGTATCTTTCAATGTTCCTTGTCCTCATTTATTTTATACTTAGTTCAAAATTGTTGTGCTTCAATATGGGTGTTTTTCTTGGGGGATAGTTAGATTTATCATGGGCTTTATTATTCAAGGATAGTTATTTAATTTTACTAGTGAAATCAATTTTTTGATATTCTTTTTTTTTTCCATAAGGTAAAGACTTGTTTCACTAACTGAGCTTCAACACCATGGAAATGAGAATAAAAATCCATTTCCATATTTGATGCAGGAGCATCCTGGAAACATATCAATAAGGTTGTGATCATAGTGATAGATGTCTTAACATATTGTTAGGGTCATGATAAGAATCATTATAGGATTTTAGAGCTTGTGATAAGTTATTTGGGAAATTTTATAGGTTTCCCTCCAAAATTGGTATTTGAATATTCAAACATGTTTATGTAAGATTATGAATAAACCTTAAGGTTCTATGAATTATTAAAAGTCCTAAAGGTCTCTAGAAGGTTGTTCCACATAGGAGAGGTTAATTAGGTCTATTAGGATTTCATAATTATTTTGTAATCCTTTTAAGGTAAGTTGTAGAGTGTTGTGTCATTTGGGCTAAGATTTTATGTCAAACTACTATATTCAGTCAGCCAAGATTTTATTAAAGATGGACTCCACTAAGTTTGGAAGGTGTTTAACAAAATTGATACATTTCAAACCTAAGAGGGTGGAATTAATCAAGGATGTGAACAATTATTAAAGAAACCAAGTTTCATCGTATGGTGGGGTAACACATGTATATAGATAGTAAGCAAAGGCATGTATTATAGGTCTACTAGTGATTGAAATATATTGGGATGTTGTTTTGAAATAGTGTTTATAAGTTATTTTTATCTATGAGAATCTAATTCAATGGCCTTCAAACATATTATATTTTTATCTTGATATTTTAGTCTTTAAAATATTTAAAATTTGTTTATTCCTTTTATCTATAGTCATAGTGAGCCATGTAAATATGTGTAAAGACTTATAATGACTCAAATTTCTTATTGAAAATGTGGGAGAGTGTGATGATAGGTTTGTTAAAAGAAAATAAGGATTGTGTATAATTTTAAAGTCTTTATTTTTGAAAAATAAAGATATCCAAGATTTCATTATACATTTCCAACTATATGGTATAGATTGTAATGTGATTCAAGAAATTCTAAACTAATTTTAAGTTTATAATCTCATTCAAGCTCTTAAACACCTTGAATATCCTGGGTTTTGCATATATAATCACCTATAGGAGTTTTTTTACACATGAAAAATGTTGTATGGATCAATAATTACTATTGGTAAATGTGCAGGAGTTTATTGAGATCATGCTATAGGTTTTAGATAATAAAAAACGTCAACAAACTTACAAAAAAATCAATTCATTGCTCTTGGCTTCCTTATTTCCTATGTAAGTCTAAAATTAGTATTTGCTCATAAAAATATTTCAATTCATAAAATACTTCATCACTTGATTTGAAACTTTAGGAGAAGTCTGGGTAGAGAATTCATGAGCAGATCCAAGTAATTTTAGGTCAGTAAGAATTTTAAATCCATAGTTGTATATGACTATGTTTCAGTCCACATGTAGATACTTATCAGTGAAGGGCTTGTGTCAAGAGGTAATGCAAGTTTTAGTTGTTTCAAGTTCTATAATCTGGTATAATGTTTGGATCCTGTTTGAAACCAATAAATAAGATTTGTTTCCCATCTCTAGAAGTCCATGATTTTGAATAAAGAAAACACAAATATAACTAGTTGTTGACAGATTTAAAGTAGTTTTAGACTATTTGTCAAGATATAGAAGATACTTAAGTTTAGTATCTTCTAATCAATCTTAACAAGTTTTGATATTAATGTATATGGTATCCTATGATTCTTACATACCTTCTCATGTTATTTATGAAAATTGAGAAAGTGAGATCCTTAGTTTTTGTAGAAACTTTGAGAGAGCCAAATGACAGTAGTTTGGTAAAGAAAACCTTACAAGGTTATCAATATGTGGTATCAAATATCATATGAATGAATTTTTTCAATATATGTTGACAAAGATTTCAAGAACAAGTAAATATGCTCATGTCAAGGCAAAGTTGTATGAAGAGAAGATTGATAGCAAATGGAAAGGTGCATATGGATAAAACAGGTATGCATTGATTTCTTTTGAATGAAGGAAATATAGTGTTTCATGTTGACCAAAATTTAAAGTTGAAAGGAAGAAGGTAGGTGTGAAGGCTTGAGAACCTTGAAGATAGGAGTAAATATTGGTGGCAAACCATCAAGAGAAAGGTCATAAATAGAGCTAGAGAAAAGTTAAGAGTGTCCTAGTTGAAAGGATAAGAGAAAAAACTAGTAAGATACCAATAGACTAGGGTGAAGAAGACCTTGGTGAGGTATAGATAGAAAAATGAAATAGGCTTGATAAGAGGAGATAGGTCTAGTGAGGCCTAAAAAAAATTGAAAAGAGAGAGATGGAGAGCTTAGATAAAGAGAAATGCCACAGGAAGATGAGAGGGATGTATATAGAAAAAGAAATTGTAGAAATAATAATGGCCTTAGTAGCCATAATAGAAGTCTTGGACGAGTCAAGATAAAAGATTGTTGTAGGATCATAAAAAGTGTCAAGTGGCCTCTCAGATAATTTCTTGAGAAATGAGAAAGGAGGAAACAAAAAAGATTGCTAACAAAGCAATCCAAGGAGGAAAAGAAAGAAGCAAGCAAGACTCAAAAAGTTTTTTAAAATGATGATTTATTTATATTTGTGAATGCATGCATTGAGATGAATGAAAGACAAGCTAACTTTGAGAGCTTAAAATCTAAATAAGATAAGACATTGGTGGTAATAGAGAAGTATGAACAACATGATTGCATAGTAGAGCATGAAGAAGTTGATTTATGATATCTAGAGGAAGGTGAAATTCTTCACGAAGATGAAGAAGTATTTCAAGAGGCTCAATATCCTAAAAATTTTTCTTGTAAAATTTTATTTTATAGTGAGAATATAAATTTACAATAAGATGTTTTGTATGAGCAAAAATTTGAATTACTAGATAGATTTAGGAAAGGTGAATATAAAGATGAAACACACATTGAACTGATTTTAAAACATGATGTGTTGTAGGAAAAGGTGTCTCCATTGACACAAATTGAAGACAAACAAGTTTTGGTTCAAACTATGAAAGAAGTTCAATTACCTAATGAAAGAGAAGGTGAAGCTGTAAACAAAAAAATAGCAAAGTATACTAAAGAAGAGGAGCTGAATTGACAACAAATCATGCTAGAATCAGAAGATCTAAGCCTCATAAGAGATGTGGAATTATATCAAAGAAGTTGAAATGGAGCTAATGAAGCTCTTAAGTGAAGAAGATGCTAGTGTAGAGGCATCAATGCCTCATCATTTTTAATCTAATTATTTCTTTAGTTTTGCATGCAGAGGTTTTGAAGAAGAAGAGATGGAATCCTATTTACAATAATTCATTGAAGAAGCTGAAGTAAATAATGAACCACTTGGGTTCATACATCACGAATAAATCAGGTAGAAGAAAGAACTACAAAATTGGAAGAGACGAAAGAAGAAGATAATATTGCATTTGAGTAAGAGGTCAAATCTTTCCCACCAGGGGAGTTTGATGCAGGAGCATCCTACAAACATATCAATAAGGTCCTGATGATAGTGATAGAGGTCTTAAAATATTTTTAAGGTGATCACAAGCCTCATTGAAGGCTTTTAGATCTTGTGATAAGTCATTTGGGATCTTTTGGAGGTTTCCCTCCAAAATTAGTATTTGAATTTTCAGAAATGTTTATGTAAGATTATGAATAAATCTTAATGTTTTATGAATTCTTAAAATTCCTAAAAGTCTCTATAAGGTTGTCCCATGTAGGAGAGGTTGTTTAGGTCTATTAGGATTTCATAATGATCTTGTAAGCCTTTTAAGGCAAGCTGTTGAGTGATGTGTCATTTGGACTAGGATTTGAAGTCAAATTACTATATTCAGTCAGTCAGGACTTCACTAAAGATGGACTCTACTAAGTTTGGAAAGTGTTTAACAAACTTGATAGATTTCAAACCTAAGAAGGTGGAAGCAATTAGGGACGCGAACAAGTATAAAAAGACCAAGTTTCATCATATTGTGGGGTGACACATGTATGTAGACAGTAAGCGTAGGCCTGTATTATAGGTCTGCTAGTAATTGATATTTGTTTTAACAAATATATTGGGATGTTGTTTTGAAATAACATTTCTAGGTTGTTTTTGTCTGAGAGAATCTAATTCAATGGCCTTTAAACTCATTATATTGGTATCTTGATATTTCAGTCTTTAAAATCTTCAAAAAAAAATTATCCCTTTTGTTTACAGCTGTAGAGAGCACTGTAAATACTTGTAATGACTCAGATTTGTTATTGGAAAGGTCAGAGAGCGTGATGATAGGTTTGTTTAGAGAAAAGAAGGATTCTGTAGACTTTTTAAGTCTTCATTTTAGACAATAAAGAGATCCAATGTTCCATTATATGTTTCCAAGTGTATGGTATTGATTGTAATGTGATTCAATCACTTCTAAACTGATTTCGAGTTTATAATCTCATTCGAACTCTTGAACACCTCGAATATCCTGGGTTTTGCATATACGGTCACCTACAGGAGTTTTGTTCCATGTGAAAAATGTTGTATTTATCAATAATTACTATTGGTAAACGTGGAGAAGTTGTCTGAGATCGTGCTGCAGGTTTTAGATTAGGAAAAATGTCAACGAGTTTTTAAAAAATCAACTCATTGTTCTCGGCTTACTTATTTCCTGTGTAAGTCCGAAATCAGTATTTCGTCATAAAAATCTTCCAATTCATTTAATACTTTGTTAATTGATTCAAAACATTGGGAGAAATCAGGGGAGAGCTTTTATGAGTGGATCCAAGTAATTTTAGGTCAGTAAGAACTCTAAATCGGCAAGTGTAAATGACTGTGTCAGTCCACCTGTGGATGTTTATTAGTGAAGGGCTTGTGTTAGGAGTTAATGCGAGTTTTTTGGTTTCATGTTCTAAAATCTGGTATAAATATTGGACCAAGTTTTAAATCAATAAAGAAGATTTGTTTCCCATCTCTAGAAGTCCATGATATTGAAGAAAGAACAGACAAATACAACCAGTTGTTGATAGATTTAAAGCAGTTTTAGGACTATTTGTCAAGATAGAGGAGATAGTGCAGTTTAGTATCTTCTAATCAATCTTAACATGTTTGATATCAATGTATAAGGTCTCCTATATTTATTGCATAACTTGTAATGTTCTTTTACGAAAATTGAGAAAATGAGATCCTATGTTTTTGTAGATTCTCTGAGAGAGCCAAAGGAGAGTAGTTTGGTAAAGAAGACCTTAGAATGTTATCAATATTGATTTTAATATTTATTTAGGTCTTCTCATATTCAAACATATGTTGTTTTTTTATATTTGAAAGCAATATGTTTCTTTACACCATCATTTGATACATACCTTGTGATTTAATGACTATCTTGAGGAATTATGCTCTCATCTCATTAACTATACACTTTTTATCATGCTTATATTTTTCTAGACTTCATATGAGTGCCTCCACCTTCACAAAATTTGGTATTTATTTTTTTCAACTACCTATGTCTACATCCAAAATATCATTGCTTAGCTGACCGAATGTAAAAGGATGAATTAACTGAGTTATTTTTATCACATGAACTCCTTAAATATACATATAATGGACCATGTCCTATTCTAGACATAAAGAACATAACCAAAGCCACTTAGTGTATAGTTTTATAATTTTAAAAATGATTAATAAATTTAATCCATTATTGTCTATAAGATATTATTTATTTATTTTGTTACTAGAAAGGGGTAAAAATTTATTAAAGAAGCCCGAAAATGGGAAAATTACAAAGCCAAGTCCTGCTCAACAAGTTGAGCCAACTTACAAGAAAAATCAGGGAGCAACATCACCAAGTCGTGTATTTGCTAATTCGGTCCATGTTCAGAAGCCCATTTAGCTAGAGCATCAGTAACTCCATTCCATTCCCGGGGAATGTGCTTAAAATAAACCGAATCTAAGGAAGAACTTAATTGAAGCATTTGCTGAACAATTCCAGCCAGCTACCAATCCACGTTGTCAAAAGCCTTCTTACTCAATAGGTTAACCACCACCTGAGAGTCTGATTCACAAACAATGCTACACCATCCTTGTTGATAGAAGATTTGAATAGCCTCCAAAATAGCCATGGCCTCCATAAGATTGTTGGTGTATAGGCCCATATGCATAGAAAAACCGAAACAAACAACATCAGCACTGTCCCTTCCAATGCCACCTATTCCAGCTTCACCTGGGTTCCCCCTAGAGGACCCGTTAGTGTTGATCTTGATAAAACCATGCTCAGGAGTTGTCCAACAACCAGTGCGATTGATAGGTCACGCCTAGTGTCTAGGTCCATGCGTGGGGCGCGTGGGAGGTGAGGGAGCAGTCGTGGCAGGCAAAACATGGGAGACTTTATCCAAAATCACTGCATCCTAAAGATAGAGGTCCTCCATGCTGCCGCATTTAACCTAAAGGGTCTCTTGAAGAGTAGAAAGAACTTTCACCCAAACAGACCTGGGCTCCATGCTGACGTTTTGGAAGATTCTCCTGTTCCTTTCAATCCATAAATTCCAAAGAATGAAGGTTGGGCCAATACTCCAAGCAATCTGCAAGATAGAGGCCTTGGAGGGAGGGCATCCCAGGTGCTCCCAGAAGTCAACCAAGGAGGAGGCATGCCAACATGAGCAGCCCCACAACGTCCACCATAGATGCCAAAGACATTTGGCAAAATGGCACTGAAAAAATAGGTGAGAGATAGTCTCCCCACTACTGCGGCAAAGAACACAAATGGAAGGTCCCTGAAAACCTCTGATGCACAAATTCTCCCAAATCAAGCACCTATTGTAAGTGAGAATCCAGAGAAAAAAAATACATTTTGGCCAAGAGAAAGAGCTCCAAATTTTCTTTCCCCACTGGAAGTCGATCTCTCCATAAACCTGCTCAGACAACTCAAGGTAGCTGAAGGAAATTGAGTATAAGCTCCTCCCCAGGCCAAAACATCTCTCCCCCATAGGAAACTGCATTTGTGGGCATCAAGGATCCGAGCCAGTTCCATTCTCTCTCCATTGGTCTCTCTCAATGGCCAATCAGAGGACTTTTTCCATCGATATCCAACAGACATACCTAGATTAAAAGGTTCTTTGTAATAGTCCACTGTATCCCACCCTTCTGACAAAAATGACTCACAAAGATGTTGTAGATGAGGATGAGAAGATAGGAGGGGAGGAGCTCCATCCCATGAGTCATGCCAGAGGAGCGCCTCTCTACCACTGTGGCAAATCCAAAAAAGGCTGCTCTGCACCAGGTGAGCCCCAAGCTTGAGAGTGTTCCACACCAAAGATCCTCTCCTAGTGATGGAGAATCTGGGGACCTTAGATGGATCCACTCCTAGAAGATACTTTAAAGAAAGGATACGAGCCCAGAGGTGAGATTGATTGGAGCACCATCTCTAGTAAATTTTGGTTGCAAGAGCCTGACTAGACAAGATGGTAGAGCGCAGGCCAAGACCACCTTCTCTCTTTGGTTGGCACATGGTATTCCAACTGATGAGGCTCCATTTGGAATTTTACAAATTGCCGCTCCAAAGGAATTTTTGGGAAAGCGCATCAAACTCATTTAGAAAGTATTTCAAAGCTACTTGGACCATACTGCAGTATATAGGCAATGCTTGAATCACGGACTATAGGAGAGTCACCCTACCAGCAGTAGAAAGCCACCTATGAATCTAGTGGTTGACTTTTTGTATTAATTTATCCAGGACATTTTGCTAGAACAGCCTTGGTTGTCTTCCAACCACTAAGGGGATCCCCAAGTAAGTCACAGGAAGAGATTGGATCTAGAATCTCAAGGTAGTGGTAATCCTCTGCTGGATGAGCTCCAGAGTATTAAAGAAATAAATGGAAGACTTATGCTCATTAATTTTCTACCCAGAGGCAGCCAGGTAAGTATCTAAGGTGGCTTGGAAAGCTTTCACCTCCTTAACCCGGGATCTCCCCGCCAGGATAGTGTCATCCACAAATTGGAGATGAGTGAGCGTAGTTAGCCCATTCCCCTACTGCCATCCATGGATTGTGCCTTGAGATGCCTGATATTTGATAAGATGCCCTAGTCTCTCAGCAAGAATGATGAACAAGTATGGTGAAAGCAGATCCCCCTGGCGAAGGCCTCTGGAAGCTCTAAAAAGCCTAGATGGTTCCCCATTGATAAGAATAGAAAATCACGGTGTAGTCACACAACTTAACAGCCAACGAACCCAAGCTTGATTAAAACTAAAAGCCAAGAGGATTTTGTGTAAAAAATCCCAATCGACTCTATCATAGGCTTTAGCCATATCAAGTTTGATGAACATGGCTCTCTCTTGAGACAAACTCATAGAGTGTATTGCCTCCAAGGAAATCACAATCCCATCCAAAATTTGCTTACCTGCGAAAAAGCTGCCTTGCTCTACCGATATAACCTTGGGCAGCCACTCCGCAATAAGCTTGGTAATTATTTTATACACAATGTTACAGAGCGCAATAGGCCTGAAATGATCCAGCTGGTTAGCCTACTCTTTCTTCAGGATCAACACTAGGAAAGTAGCATGAAGAGCCTTAAGCATCTCTTTATTGGTGAAAGATTCCAGCACCACATCAAAGAGATCTTGGCAAATAATCCCCCAAAAATCTTGATAAAATTTAGCAGGGAAACTGTCCAGACTCAGAGCTTTGCCTCTACGCATACTGAAAACAACTTTTTCAACTTCCTCCATGCTAATAGGTCTCAAAAGTGTCTCATTCATAGCCATTGTAATCACATTAGGAATGTAGGATAAAATAGTGTTCTCCTCCCTAATAGCCATAGGCGCATTCCTAGAAAGGAGCGCTGAGAATAAGCGAACTACTTCTTGAGAGATAGCTGGAGAGGATGAGATACAAGTGCCATCTGAGATGACAAGAGAGGTAATATAGTTTTTGTTGCATTGCACCTAAATAGACTTATGAAAAAAAGCTATATTTTTGTCTCCTTCCTAGAGCTAGTCAATTCGGGCCTTCTGTTTCCAGAAGATTTCTTCCCAAAGTTCCCATTCAGCCAGATCCTTCAAAGCTTGGAACTCTATCCTATAGAGCTCCTCGAAGAAGCCCTCATCACGAATCTGTCTAGTGATTAAGTCTAGTTGATCTTGAGCCTTTTTCTTCATGGTAAAGAGATGTTTGATGTAGTTTCTATTCTAGTCTTGCAGCTTCCTCTTCACAAACTAAAGTTTCTTAGCAAAAGAGTACATAGCCATACCATATTCTGGACCCCCCTGTCCCCACCATTGGGTCATCAAGTCATAAAGTGCAAGATCTCAGAGCCACATTAGCTGGAATTTAAAGGGGGGCTTCTTGGGCCCCGCAATATGATTGGAGGTAAGCTTGATGGGCCAGTGATCGGACCCTCTCCAATCTAGAATTTTAGAGACCAGAGAAATCGAACTAGATTACCAAAAACAAGATACAAGGAAACTATCTAAGCATTCAGAAATAGCTTCCTTACCTTATCTCCTATTGTTCCAGGTGAAGATACCATTATATGGTTTGACATTAGACAGGTGAAGCAAGTCCAGATTGTGGCAAAAAAGCTCGAATGAGGCTCCTAATCATGCTGCCCCTCCCCTCTTCTCCTCCAGGAAAAGAACTACATTAAAATCACCTACCAGAATCTAAGGCAAGAAAGGGTAATAGCTTCTGACCTGGCATAGATGCTCCCAAAGCTTAAGCTGGCCAGAGTTATCCACTGGCACATACACAGATGTAACTAAGATCAGTTCTCTAAAATCTCAGGAAGAGGCAAAAATAGAGAGAGCCGAGGGACTAGCGATCAAGTGGCATGGTGTGACCTTGCCAGGATCCTAGCATAAAGCTACGCCCCCATCACTACAAGACGTGCCCATACACTGGCATTGTCTAGAAGGCCAAAATTTGGGCAAGCAAGTAAACATAGCCTCAACCACCAATTTATTCTCCTGAATACAAAGGATATCAGGAGTGTGATCAGCAACCAACTTACAGATAACTTTCTGTCTGGGGGTGCCACCTAACCCCCTTACATTCCATGATAGCACAATAATTGGGATGAGGGGGGAAAGTGTTCATCCAAGGTCTTGACAACCCCCGATTGTACCAGTAAATCTCTTGTAAGTTTGATTCTTTCTTGATCCTTCCTGCGCCCCACTCTGGAAGGTGTAGTAAAAGAAACTTTTTTGAAAGGTCTTTGCAATAAGCCAAGCGGGGAGGCTGAGGTCATCTCCTTCCTAGATAGTTCTTCCTCCTTCACCATGTCTGCCCAACTGTTATCCTTGTCCTGATGGGGTGGGAAGACAACAAGGGCTCCTTCCTCCAGATTTGGAGAGATCGCCCTATTCAGTTGGATAAGCATATCTTGAGGTTTAGTGAGGAAGAAGTCCTTACCCTCACAATCCATAGGTCCCCCCTATTCGCTCAGAGGAATGCCATCCTCAATGGCCATGTTCTCAAGAGTCTCAAAACGGTTGAAACCCATCTCCAACTGCCGATCTTGATTTCCACGCTTCAGGCCCCGACCCCTCGACCGACGCCTAACTTGGGTAAAACCATCTCTGTCCTTCCCAAAAAAGCTAGGTGGTCCTTGAGTTGTGGGCCCAGGATTTAAAGGGAGATTTTCCTTTGTGACAGTACCCTACTGAGAATCTCTAGATGCCAAGTGGGCTAGAGGGACTGATCCATTAGTACTAATGGCCTTTTCCTCATTGGCTCTTGGTGCTTGTGGGCATTGACGGTGAAGATGTCCGTATTCGTGGCAGATTATACACCTGAAGGGAATAGATTCATAATCAATTTACTGAAGCCAAGATGAGGATCCCAAGCATATCTCCATCATGTCTGGCAAGGGGTTATTTAAGTCAATCTCTACATAGATACGGGCATATGAGATGAGTTTTTTGTCTAGCGATTGGTGCACTATGGCAGTAGGAGTACCTAGCATGGTAGATATTTGTCTCAGAATATCCTCAGACTAGAATTCCAGAGGAAGTCATGGGAAGAGCACCCAAACTGGCACATGCATTGGCAAATCCTCCACAAAATTAAAACCTATATGCCAGGGTTTGAGAAACAGGCCACTCCATTCAAAAAAATAAGGTCCTCCTTCAAAAATCTGATTCTAGTCAGATACAGAGGAAAACTTTACCAGAAAATAACTATTCCCAGCTAGCATAATGTCCAAATCACCCTCTACCTACCAGGTTCGATGAATCCAGGCCTCCAAAGCTGAGACAAAAATTCTAATGCCTAGGAACTTACATAACAGAGCATGAGCTGAGACATATTCAACATCCTCCTTCACATCTTCCGAGGGAATAACCAGAATGGGTCTGTCTTGGGAGCGTGGGAGACATCCATTCACCTTGTTTAATCTTACCCTGTCACTAGAATAAAATGGCTCTTTCCCTTTGGCTGATGATTTTGACATAAATTTCCCAAAGGCCGACCCTCCTCCAGGATCACCAGGCCGCGTCCCACCATTCGCAGCATGCAGCATCACCTCAGTCTGCTCCTCCATCCTCCACCCAATGGATTCTTTACTTTACTCATTTCTATAAGATATAATTTATCATAAACCAACAAATAGTTATATTATACATACATTTCCTCATTTCTAGTTATTATGGTTTCATCTCTTATATAAGGTTATAGTGGCAACATGTAAAAAAAATTTGACATTGTCACAATCTCATATGATTTATATAATTTTATTAATCCATAATGCATTCGATTACATAGTTAAAAACAATACATATTGAATTCCCAAATGGAACCACTAATTCAAATGAAAAACATATTTCCTAAATGGAATAGTGTAAATTTTACAAACTTTTAAAATGGTTTCATGCCAAATGATTATACTCTCAAAGAATCCATCTGATTGGTTGTAATTAAGATGCTTGTTATCTTGATTTTTAAAATGGCACATTTTCTCCAACCTACATGGAATCCACAATATTTTCTATTTCATCCCAAATCATAATAAATTTACCTTTCTAGTGTTTATTCGATGGATATTTTTTTGTCATAATAAGGTGTTATATTATAAACTTCATAAATCATATTAACAACACTTAGAACTCTAGCATAACAATAAAACTGAATGAAGTTGGCCACAATCCTAAGAATATGCTTTAGTTGATTATTTATAATATACATATATACAAGAATACAAAACTCTATGTGTGTGTGTGTGTGTGTGTGTGTGTGTGTGTGTACACATATATACACATACACACACACACACATACTTGTATACTTGTATATACAAGTATATATATATGTATATATACATATACATATATTCACATGCACACACGCGCGCGCACGCACATGCACACACACACACACACTTACTTGTATACTTATATATACAAGTATGTATATATGTATATATACATACATATATACACACACATTTATGTATGTATATAAACACACACATATATATACACACATATGTGTATATATATGTGTGTGCATATGTATGTATATATATGTATGTCTGTGTGTATATATATATACATACACATACATACATAAATATACATAAATATGCACACACACACACACACACACACACACACACACACACACACACACACACACACACACACACACACACACACACACACACACACACACACACACACACACACACACACACACACACACACACACACACACACACACACACATATATATATTTGTGTGTGTGTGTGTGCGCGCATGCGCGCTTGTGCGCGTGCACGTGTGTGTGCATGCACACACGTGAGATATATATACACACACACACACACACACACACATATACATATAGACACATATACATACATATACATACATACATATACATACATATATATACATATATACATATATATATATATATATATATATATATATATATATATATATATATATATACACACACACATATATATATATACATATATATATACACATATTATTCATAAATGTGTAGCCACCTAATGATGGTTCAACATATGTAATACACTGGTCAAACTAGTCTACCCATTGTTATCTTGGATCTAACTAAAGATTCTTTTTATTACTAGTTATTTAATATATAGTCATGAAAATAAGATATAATAATGATAAGACTTAGTAAGGTAAAAATTATTTTTAAAAAACTAGTATTTAGCAACTTTCATAGAGCATGTTTTTTGTCTTTTACTATAAATTGGAAATAGTGTGGAATGTATCATCATCAATAATAAAATGCTTATTTTTTACAATCTGGACGTATTTATTTAGGACTAACCACCATGGATAGAATTCATTTCCTATAAGTGAAAATTTATTTTTGTATACTATACTTTTTATGCCCATGTAATCATGGAATTCATAAAATTTCACATTAAAAAACTATCATCCATCATCTTAATATGATTTTGTTAGAGAAAACATAATTATTTAATCATGTTATTTGGATATTTAGGATAAGAATCATTGGATAAAATGTGTTTATACTCCTTGTTACCCTCATATTTTTCTATTTTTATACAAGACATCATATAATTATCTTAATTAATACCTCACACACACATTTGCCTCTATCATAATGCACATAATGATCAATATCAAGTTTGATATCAACTTCATCAAATATTAATGTAGTTATGTTACCATATGCATTAACCATAAAAGATACATAAGCATTTACTTCCTTAACTTTTACACCCACTATAATACCATTTCTTCACTCCCATCCCATAGTCATCTCGTTAGTTTCTTTGGCTCACAGCTTCATCTCAACACAAACTGGGGTTTTTATATCCCAATTAATCACTCCATAAGTGTCAATGAGTTTTAAATACGTCATGGTCTTATGAGAAATTTCAATTTAAATAACATATATGATAAGTTACGAGGCTTAAAGTCACTGCAGTTCCCATCCATAGTAATTAATTAATTTTATTCTAATAATTTATTAATGAGCACATTCATGTATTTTATTTTAGCATTATAATCATAATTATTACATATGTAGTACCATATTTAACTTATAATTCCATTAACATCCACATCATCGATGGATTTCTTATATAACCATGACCATATGTCCCTAAATAATGCTTTTTTACGCCTCTGTTTGATGATAATACCATCCTAACCCTTTCTTTTTGTTCATTAAACATTCCTTTATTATCTATTTTATGACCTATTTTTTCTATTTTTCATATTCCTTGATTTCTTTGAATATATTTTGTTTGTCACATTTATCATTGGATTGATTACATTTAATTTCCACTAAAGGATGAACAGGTTGTTTGATTAGATTTTATTGACAATCATAGTGTGTATTATGAATTACTACATCTAAATTTCCATCAATTTTATATTTTTCTACATCTTGTGAAAATAAAAGTTGATGGCCAAGTTTTTTGAGAGAAACTCCCATGTTTGTAACTTGGTGACCTACCATGATGGGAATTTGATGCTCTTCAATGTTAATGAGTTTGATGACATGGCATGAAGGTATTTTGATGGCTTACCGTGTTTATGAGTAAATTTTTATGTCTTACCACTATGAAGGAGTACGATGACCCACTATGTTAAATATACTCTAATAACCTATTATAAATGGATCTTGATGGCCTACCATTTTAAATGGAACTTGATGAGTTGACATGAAATGAGTTAGACAGATTATTAATAAAGTTTGAGTATAATTCACATCAATTAAATTTAAATATATTTTTTTCATTGGGGTATTAAGAAACATTTCCAGTAATTATATTTGAATTTCTTGATGATA
Source organism: Torreya grandis (assembly GCA_037957365.1). Lineage (NCBI taxonomy): Eukaryota > Viridiplantae > Streptophyta > Pinopsida > Cupressales > Taxaceae > Torreya > Torreya grandis. The sequence continues at coordinate 1,235,353 of JARHVA010005253.1, read as the reverse complement.
GTGAACTTACAAAATTACTAGGCAAGTTGTTTATATTAACATTATTTTCTTATTGATGATAAATGCAAGTTGCAATAGAAATAATTATTTTCCCTCTAGGTTGTGTGCATTTCAGTTAAATATGATTTGAGTGAATATGGGAAGATAAACAATTTTGGCCGAAGGTCTACTTCTTCTTTTCAAAGGAATTTTTTATTCTTGTTATTTTGCATAACTTCCATTGTAGAGAAACTACAAAAAATAAATTAAATCTAAGTATAATATAATTCAAATTCAAAAATATATATGAATGGAAAGGTAATTAAAAGAGGAAAAATAAAATAATTCAGTATTCTTGTATTAACCAATTGAAAAACATAAATGACAGTGTGTTCTTATTAAGCAATTAGAGAACTTAAAACATTAATTGTTGTTTCTAAGTATTAGACAATTGATGAACAAAAATGGAAGTGTATTCATATTATCCAACTAGAGAACATAAATAAAAATGTACCTACATTAAATAACTTGACAACATAATTCAGAATGTTCTTGTATTACCTTACCAGTCCAACTAGAGAACATAAATAAAAATGTACTTACATTAAATAAATGATAACATAATTCAGAGTGTGCTTGTATTACCTTACCAGTGAATATAAAGGATAGTGTGATTGTGCTACCCAACCCATGAACATAAACAATTTTAAAAAGAAAGGTTTTTTTTTTTAAGTCGTGATTGTAAAATAAATAATGCTCGAACAAATATTTTTTAAGAACTTCACAACATTTAATAGCCTAGATCTAACACACACTGATAAGTGAGGGTTTTTAATGAAACTCTGCTAATTGTGTGAACTAACTGGTAAATAATAAAGATAAATTAGAATGAAATCAAGATAATTAAATTATGTTTATAGTAATTGAAATATAAAATACATGTCATGTGTTCTATTTTGTTTTTTAGAGTAAATTATTATAAATCTATCATGTAATAATTCAGTAAATATTAGGTATATATCAGGTAAATATTATGTAAGTATCGATTAAGTACCATCGATTTATATCTAAAATATTGATATGTGTGTCACCTTTCAATCCCATTTTTATATATAATATCTATTTTTTTAGATCTTTCTTAATTTTTATTATGATTTATAAAATTGACTCAATTTTAATAAGATATATGATTTTGAATGAAAATAATATTTTTATTATATCTAAATTCAACGTTAACCCACATATAACCTTAGACCCATAAATGTGATAGCATCAATCTTACTCCAGGAACAAATATATTGTATCTAAAAACACTTCAAAGTAGATATTAAACTCACCTCTCCACATGAAATACATACCTCTGGTCCATTCATCATTTAATTTTATCAGGAGATTCACCTAATTTTCAATCCAAGTATGTTTTATGCAGAAATTTCAACTTTCACAAACACATAATACTAACTCTGCATGGATGTGCTCCAGTGACTCATAGAAGAAATAGGCCTCTCTGCATATTATCTTGTATCCATTTATTTGGGCTCAGACCCTTTTCTTCGAATTACATTATTCGAAAAAAATAATTAATTATTCTTAAACCAATCTTCCAAAAGCTATACATATATCCATCTTAAATTCAAAATAATAATATTCATTCTCAATTTAAATTTTTATTAATTGTTATTGGAGCTTTACCAATCATTGACCTTTTTTTCATCGATAGTTTTATTGTCCTTGAGTATGACAAATATCAATACGGTTGTATTATTCTTTGCTTTAAGATAGAACTTAAATCAGAATTTGTTTTCTTCATGTATTCATATATTGCTACTTAATTAGGGTGTGAAAAAAAATTGTGTTTTAAGTGCTTCGAATAAAAAATTAGGAAATTGAGGATTTTTGAGGTCATAATCAAGCGAACATAGTTTTCAAATTATTTTATGCATGTTTATATATATATATATTATTAAAAGTATGATTGTTTTGAACTATTCTGATTGGAAGTACACAACCTGGGCAAACATTTTCAATTATAATCAATTTTGGGGGTTATAATTTTGGAACCTATGAGGGACATTTTCATGTAAACTTTTGATGAGTACCACAAGATTTCGAAATAAGATAATTTAAGCCTAAACACTTACTTTACTTTTAGCTTTACAATTAAAATAAAATAAAGAGATTAATTAATTTTTAATTGTTTATCTCGAATGTATTTAAATTTAAGCTTTAAAAAAACATATATTTGTTTTTTCCCAAAACTAATCCTCATTTACCACTGAAAAAAATATTTATGCATTTTTATTAATTGACGAAAATAAAAACAAAAATCAAACAAGGATGAATTTTTTTTACTGAAATAAATTATTAGTTAAAATATGTTTCAAAAAGGTTGCGATTACTAATATTATTAAGGTGATGAACATACATAAAAGACAGTCTTCCCTCCCTGGTTTTGTTTAACACCACTACTGCTGCTGTAATTTCAAGATATATGTAATCCGATGCGGAAGGCCTCGCTCGACACGGAATTCTGGAGGATTTGTCGCATAGTAATTTCATAAGTGCGAATTTGTTGCATACCCAGTAAACCTCGCAATCCAATAGAAAAAGAAAAAAAATTGAGTGCATTTTAATTATCATTTGGATGTAATGTAAGAAAACTTATCATTCGCCGTCCCCACATTGATGTTGTCTGCGTGCTTCGCATGTTTTTTTTTTCCCCCTTCCTTTGGGGACATATGCACTATGTTTACCAGAATATAAAATTTCGCTACTCCAGTTTCCTTGTAATGTACAAGGACAAAATATTATATTTATATACACGATGATAATGTGATATAGCATTTAAATATGTTTATTGGCATGTAAGGGCTGTGTCAACGACGTCACGATAAGGCTGTCGGAAAATTTTAAGATAAAAACGGCATTGTTTGAGTGAGTCCGCACAGCATAAGAGCCGTTATCAAAAATTGCATGTTATGAGAATCAATGACGATGATATATGATTGTGATTAAAAATTGCATGTTATGAGAATCAATCACGATGATATATGATTCTGACAAACGGCTCTTACGCTGTGCGGACTCATTCAAATAATGCCATTTTTATCTGGAAGTATATATATAAATCCGCTGCTTACTTGTCATCACTATTCTTCCCCTGGGATCCTAGATAGTAGTGTAATATATGCGTAGTAAAACGTGTCTAACCGGCCTATGAGGTGCAATCATGTGCAGGACAGAATGTGGTAACATGCCCTATTCTTTCTGTGTAAAGGGACCCTTTTTTCAAATAACATCATTTTTAGAAAACATAGAAGATCATATTACGAATATAAGCAATTAAAAAAAATAGTCAATATGATTCGATGGTTTTTTTTCCACTTTAATGTTCATTTTGACATATCATGCATATAAGACAATCAAATTTTTAAAGATTTATTTCGACAAGATTTTACTTGGAAAAAAAATGCACTATTCAAATGAGCATGCATTACGAGAATTAATAGAGTCTATAATGAATCTTCTTAGTCTTTATATTTTATATTTCCAATGTTGATTATTGCTAATTTACTTGTTCTAGATGCATTTTATGACACACTTATTTATGTTTAAATTAGTCTTTAGTCTTTCCTTATACATCACGGAGTCTTCGCATTCTCTTGTACTAAATTTTAAGAGAGGCGAGAGTGCAAGCTAATTGCATAACACTAAGTGCCACAATCAAGTTTTCTATACATCTCACAACCCTCACACTTCTTAAAGGCATGTTTTCAAGAATTGTGTGACTACAATATATTTAAAGATGCCGCATGTCATGTTCATAACTCCATGCCTCACAACCTTGCTCAAGTTAAATGTCTTGTACCGCATTTTTAAAATTTACCAAGTATAGAGGTGGGCTCATACAGTCTGTGTTGTAGATGAAAAGTGACATAAGATTCACATAAGCAGTGTGATGAAGACATGTGAACAACTCAAGTTTATTCTTCTATAAAATTGTGAACAAGATCCATAATCAAGATACAGTGGGAAAGAAGATTAAATTAAATTGTATAAAGACACCTTGCAAAATTAATTCACATGAACAAGAGATCAATAATGAAATAGAGCTCCATTCAAAGAGCATAGAGAGATTCTAAAGTTTTTTTGTAAGAAAATTAGAGTGACTAAACATTGAGAAAGCTTAAATGAACAATGATGGACTCATATCTCTATTCCTATGGCACACCCTAGATATTACCATATCCATGAGGGATGCATTAAGATTAGGTTTCATAGACTATAGTTTTATCTTCAATGAAGTATAAATTTTGACGTTGATTCTCGAAGACCGTAAAACTCAATACACAAATATGTTGAAACCAAAAAATATATAAATTAATTATTTAACTCACCTTTCCACATGACATCCACATATATTTAAATCTATTCGTCTAATTATTTGAGTTGCTTCACTTGATCTTTAGGCCAAGCATGATTTATTGAAATGTTTAGACTTATCACAACTACATACAATACATATTTAGTCCAGGCATGCTTGATCCAAAAGTTTAGACTTCTCACAACCATATACACTATTGACCATGCATGGATGCGGTCCACTAACTTGGAAAAAGAAGATATATATGATATAATTAACACATTTACATATCATATTCTTTCCACATCTTTGGCTTCAAGCCCTTTCTATCAATCACCCCATTTGAATATTAAAAAGACTTTGCCTCAAACCAATATTCCACAAGTTCTAGATATCCCACCATTGAGAATGGTAATCTTCGTTCTGTGTTGAAAAGGGTCCCAATAACTAAACCTAAATGTTGATTTTTTATAGATCATTCAAATTCATATCAAAATATAATCTCGCACAGTATATATGAGGATAGTTAGACTTAAAACATTAGCATACCACTTAATCTTCAATATCTAAGCACTCATCTAAAGCACAGTTAGATAACTCTAAGATCCTAAGTATGAAAATAAAACATAAATATATACTCATGCACATGAAAATATACTAAATTAAAAAAAAATAGTAAACATCATCTATATTTTAAAATATCAATATTAAATAACTGGTTATAATTATAGAACTCATCTTTGCATTCACATAAATATACATTCATTGCATATCACACATCATGCAGTTTATAATGATCATCATGCAAGGATCATATTTACGTATGAACTTCATAGGTTACATCTCTTATCCTTCTAACTCTAGCTTAAATATTTTTTGTAGTGAAATAAACTCAGAAACCCTAAACCATACAACATGTAAGATCTATTCAAATGAGAAGTGAAAGTCATTATTTATATCTTTAAATATACACCCGTGTACCCCTAGCATTTTAATTAAAAAAACTACTTTCACCAACTTTCTATGCATCTTATAATATTAAATTTTAGATACATTCACTAATCCATGTAATAGTATATTCATTTACCATATTCGCGTATTATTTTCCAATCCACATTACTGTTGTACAATATGCATCCTCCTTACCTATATGATTGTCATATGTCAACTTCTCTTTCTCCTTATTTCCTTCCACAACATGCATTCTCCTTACCTATATGATTGTCATATGTGAACTTCTCTTTCTCCTTATTTCCTTCCATTGGATATTTATTTATTTTTGACCCATTACACATCATGATGTATGTACAAACTACTTTTTAATGTGTGAATGATATTTGAAGATTCCCTTTTCAATTGCTAAACATCCTTTAGCACATCTGACTTGCACATCAAACCTTGTATAGAATTTTAATAGTTCACTTAGGTGAAATTATAAGGTTCGAAACAATGTTACTTTGGCTCAAATGGTATCCCCAGTTGAAATTTGTGTAATAGTGATAAAGTTATACTCAACATAAAATGTTTAATTAATTAATTTATTTATTTTCATACTAATAATTACATTCAAAATATTATTCAAGACTTTACAAAGGTTGATAGACCCAAATATAATAGAGTTCCTAAGTCCATTATATTTTCCACTTTAAAAATGTATATTATATTAAGTTTTTCATAATTCAAAAGATTATTACTAAGCTTTCATATATAGAAACAACATGAATATTTTTGTCATATTCTACTATATATGGAATTTAATTCTAAAGATCTAAGCATACAAATTTTACATCCATGTCTTTTTCTTTCGGTCAGTGATAGGTATTCACATACATGTGAAAGAGGAGGAAAATGTAAAGACTTAAAAGCGGTTAAGTAGTCATTAATTGTTAAATTAGATGTATGTAGAATGCATATATACTTGTAAATTGTTTGTTTAATTAGTAATTATTGATTTTTTTTAGAAAGGTCTTTGACTTTTCTTCTATACCTTTATAGTTATCATGTTTTATCTACTATGATTTTTCATTGTTTTGAATTCCTTGTTTAGATCATCTAGACTATTTTAAAAATCGTCTAATAGATTTAGATGGATATGATAATTTTGTGTGGTCTTTTATAGTTAGAGTGTACTCACTTTATCTCATTTCTTACATCTTATTATTATTTTATATTAATTTGTGTGTTAATATAATTTTAATTTAAATTTATTTCATTTTTAAATATGCAAGCATTATAGTTCATTAATATATGTAATATCTATTTATCATCTATAGAATCTATCAAACACTTGGAATAATAATAAAAGAAATCAAACAATTTATAAAACATTCATCAAAATATATATTTTTATATTTTGACAGAGACCACCAACTATTAATTTATATGTTATCTGAACTTCTTCATTAAAACTCTTCTTATTATTATTTTAATGTATAAAAAATATAAATATAATTGTATTACTATTTGGTTTAAAGTAGATCCCAAATCTTAAATTGTTTTCTTAAATTTTTTTAATATAGTGTTTCTCAATTAAGGTAAGAAGATAAAAGTTTTGTTGCAAGTAATTTGGGAAAAATGATAAGAAAACTAAACGAGATTTATGAAGTCAGAACTAGACGAACACAATTATAAATTATTTTGCGCACATCTGCAATTTTTAATAAAACGATTTGATGGTTTGTACTATCCAAAGTGGAAATGTGCAATCTAGACAGTCTTTCCGATTCTAATCAGTTTTTTGAATTATAATTTTTTAATTTTTGAAAGGGCATTTCGTTGTCACCTTAGTATAAGATAAGCCTCATAAATAACCAAAACTAATAATCAATTACCAATTAAAAAAAAAAAATTATGCGTTTTCATTAATTTAAAAGATAAAATACAAAAATTGAAAGAGGTTGAAAATTTATCACGCAAATAAATTATTATTTAAAAATGTGTTGAGAAAAGGTTGCAATTGCTTGTATTATTAAAAGTGACGTAGAAAAGGTTTGAAGATGCATTAAAGACGGATTTTCCTCCGTTGTTTTATTTAATATACTACTGCTGTAATTTCAAGTTGGATGTTATCCTACTTGAATCGGGCCTGTATGTCATCCACAAGCTTCTGGCTGATGCGGAAGGCCTTGCTCAACATGGAATCAGGAAGAGGAGGTTTTGCTGCAAACAGAGAATTAGCAATGGTCTGAACTCCCGGAAGCTGGCTGCTCAATGCACCTATGGCCACTGCGTTTTCGTGACCCACGTTCTGCTGAAAATGCACCAACGCCTTGGGAAACACGAAAACGTCTCCCTTCTCCAACGTTTTAGAGAAAAACGTATTGTTAGTATCAATAAATCCCACAAAAAGATTGCCTTCCATTAGAAAAAGAACTTCTGTTGCTCTTGGGTGAGTGTGAGGAGGATTTATTCCACCCACTGCATAGTCGATGCGGACCAACGATATTCCCAGTGTGTTGAGGCCAGCTATCTGTCGAACGTTCGCCGCCGTTACGTTGGATCCCACAGCATTGTTTGTGTTTCCCGGTTTACTCAAACCCGCAAAGAAGAAATCCTCTCCTGAAACCGCCTTTGGGTCTTTGCACACAAACCCGTTCACCAAGACTGTTCCATCAAGTTGTTAGTAACCCACCTACATATATACAGACACAAATAATAATGATTATGATTTAAAAATTCACCTTTGCTTTGCTTGTCTGCAACGCAGAAATCTTGCAAAGGATCGGGATCCGCTCCCATAACTTGCTCACTGTAACAACAGATCAACACAAAAACGCCTAGGGTTAAGTAATACATGCGAGTAGCCATTTTATTGAATAACAAATGCAATCGGAGAACCCACAACAGTAGTGTGTGTTTAAGTTGTGTATTACAAGTTGATTCATTGCTTTATATAGCCCAAACTTGAACTACTGGGTAATAAATAATTCATCTTAGATCGAGGTTAACAAATCCGTAATAAATAATTGATCTTCACCCGATAAATATTCACTTGCGTGTAACGTTATAAATTATACTGGTCGACCTTTGTTCGGATTTTGAATTGAAAGTTTTTCGTTTTGCTATCAGAAGTCAATCCTTAAATCCTAATATATTAATTATATTTTTGAAATGTATTTGTCAAAAATTTAACATAACAATATAATTAAATTGATACCTTTTATTATTAATAAATACAATTTTAAAAAAAATAATAATAATATTTTAAATTAATATAATATATAATTATTTTTAAAAATGCAAAACTTATATTATTATAAAAAAGTAAATTGATATAACACTCGGATAGTTGAATGGTTTCACCGCCCAATAGTATATATGACACGTCTTTTAAAAATGAAAAGTCAAAGGCCATATGTCATCCTAAGAAAAATATTTTTGTGCTCCCAAAAATGGTAATAAAAGAATGCATATACAATAATAAAATATAAACTCACTCAAATATTTCAGATATATGTAGTAAATGTTAGGGGATTTCAAAATCAAAACACTCTAATATATTCAAATCAGTTATATTCTTTTGTAGTAACAATTTTAATAAATTAAAGAAATGGTTTAAGATTGTAATTTTATTATCTTAAAATTAATTATATTTTTTTATGGTGACAATTTTAATAAATCATTTTTTATGTTTTCTTGTATTTACATTAAATTTAGTGATATGGAGTCATGTTAAGTTATTATTGTATCATTTTCACATTTAAAATTTCTTGCAATTTAAGGTCACTCATTCGTTCTATATTCATTTTCATCCTCTCCTCTATTTTCATTCTACTTTGGGCACACTAAGATCACTTTGGGCACACTAAGGTTAGTATCAAGATAACATTCTTATTTAGTATGCAAACAGAAATGTCTTAGACACCATGTCTTATGAGTTCTTTTCCTTAGTTATCAAGTCTATGTTTTCTATTGATAGTCATTCTTAGCATCCGTGTTTCAGTTTTTTGAATTTGTATGGAGAAATAATAGAAAAAGCCCTGGAAATTTTATAATCTAAATCATTCAAAATAAAAGGCACTGATAAAAAGCCATATATAAAATCAAAATTCAAAATCACACAGAAGATGTGATTCATATCTTAGCACATTTCCTATTTTAGTGAATGCTCAAACTCCAAAATAGGTCTCATGATAGAACCAAAGATCTTTGGGATGCAGTAAGATAGTAAAGCAGGATAGGAGGTCTCAAAATAATCTATAGTGTTACTTAATCTCTCAATCAATGATCTAATCTTTACATTAGACCGGCAAGTCTATAAACGGTCCTGAGGAATAGGGAATATATTGTGAGAAGGTAGGTCCATTTTAATTTTCATACATATAACCTTCATGGGAAGATATTTATACTTCACTAGATAACCCAAATTTATGTTTTTAGGAAAATTTATCTAGATTACTTAACGTTAAAAGTTTTCTTGTTTTGATTACTTAATTTAAGTGTCTTGTTTTTTATAAAGATTATTTACCTAGGTATCTCCTGCAATTTCCCCACCACGCACTTCATACTCCCATTTGATAGGTATGTTTATTTATAAATCTTTTTTTCCAAACTTTTATAATATCTATTCTTCATCACTTTCGAAACATGTTCATAATAGGTTTATTTTAGTTTAATCTATCTTAAATATAGAAGCTATATCTTTCACCAACTATGCATTGCTTCTTTAAACAATTGCCTTATCCTTATTGGATTTCCTTGGTTATATTTATAATACAAAGTTTTTTTCTCACTTTTTTGGTGGACAATTTCATTCCATTTTCTATTTTAATTTTTTCCATTGTTGAATTGAGTTTGGATTGTTACATCTCATTCATCAATGTTATTTTACTTTATGTGTATTTTCCATCTTTATTTTTATAAGATTTGTTACTTGTTTTACATCAATGTTGGATCTATTATTTCATTTTCATGTGTGCTTGGTTTGATATGGTTTGTTACTTTTCTTAATTAAGGTACATTTATTTATGTTTGTTAGTCTTTTTGTAACTTTATATTTTTGGTTACCCAATTTATTCTCATTTTATATATTTTTACTTGGTCTTTTGGTTCTAATTTAGCATTTTTCATCCGACCGTATCAATTTTTCAAATGAGTTATTGAGTTATGTAAAGCACATTTATTTTGATTTTCCTATGTTTGTTTGTTTTTTCTCTTTAGTTTTATATCCTTAAGGTGTGTCTAAAGTAGTGAATGCTCTCTCCATTATAAAGACTTAAAAGACAACCATTCAACGATAAAGGTGAGTCAAGGTATGTATATGATACTTTCAATTATTTCTTAAAAATTTCTACTATCATTTTAGTTTAAAATTTTCAATTTATGTTTTTTAGTGCAACTTATTAGCTCAACATTGTGTGTTGCTACGTTATTTCTCAAAGCACCACCCATGTTAAAACTACATTCCATGTGATGAGCTTTGTATGAGGCATATGTATACACATAATATTTTTAAATTTTAACATTTACTAATTTATTTTCTTTTGTAAGAGCCTATTGAGTTTCAATCTCTCTGAATGCATGACTTCAAGAGTGCATAAGGAAAGGGGTGGTTAGATATTTGATGCTTCCTAAAATTATTGGTCCATATACCATTACCTAAAACCACTACAAGTTACTTCTATCTATCTCCCTAAGCAATTAAAACCCATTTATCCACTCATCTTAACAATTCATCTTCTAAAATAACCCTTGACTACACATATAACCTTTTTTTTTATTTGCTTACTACGTTAACTAGGTCGATCTTGTTAGGGATTGAGTACATATTATGAAACTACATTGGCTTGGCCAACGTACTTCAAGACATAACAACTATCATTCTCGCCTAACAAGATTAATTCAATCATTCTTACCATCTAAATTCTCAAGAGGGTTTAGGGTTAATCATTGGATATAAATACCCCACTCACTTCAATCCAATGAAGATGAACATTCATTTTCACATTATTACAGATCACAATTCTCCTATTTGTACACTTAAGAAGTCATTTCTTAGGGGTTTACCTTGGAAATAAAAAAAATTATCTTGAGAGAATCTCTTAGATGTAGAGTGGGAGTATTTTAGCCTAGAGCTTATTTACATAGTATAATCCTCAAAAAACCACAATAACCTATTATAAATCACCATTGGCCAAGGAATATATTGAGGCATGATAGGTTCAATTCAAGGTAAGTATTCCTAACTTTTACTCTTTCATTTTGTAGATAGATATTGCATAAGGTAATATGATGAATATTTTACTCCTTGCTTAATTTACCTCTTAATTGTATTGAGTGTATTTCTCTTTGAATGTGGGTAAGTGTACAAAGTTGGGGAACAACAAAGGGCCTACCCTTGGACATGTTTTTTTTTTGAAATTTCATAAATCTCAAATTTTGTAGATATTTTGAGATATCAACACTAAAAATTTGAAGATGGTATAATAACATTGATTGTAGAATTTTTAGTCTAGTTTACAAAAAACTAAGTTTTTTTTAAAAAAAATGGTTACATATAACTACGTCAAATATATAAGCATTGAAGATAAACTCTTTTTCTTTTTAGGAAAATAGAGTAGATACATGTCCATGTGACCCACCATTTTCTGAACATTATTTAATATTGTTTGAAACACTTTGGTGAATATTTATATAAGATCTTGTAATTAGTGACTTATTTTTTTTATATCTCTTCAATGAATATTTTTTTATAAATAAATTTTGTAAGTAAACAGATCTTGAAAGATGACCGAAAAATAGATAATTAGCCATGTCAACCCCCTAACTACCTAAAAATTGAAATTTAATTTTCTTTGAATGTGTGTATAATTAGGCCTAGTTTGTGACCATATATATATATTTTTTGCACTTGGATCAAAGAAATATAAATTACATAAACATGAATAGGTATTTATATTTATGGCATGTAGTGACATTAAAAATATATAGTTATAAATCAACATACTTTGAACCCTTAAAATAGTCAAAAATTTATAAAAATATATATGTTTAGATAGAGAAGAGCATGATCATTAGCATGGTAATAATTTTTTGAATTTTATTGTTGAAATCCATAGTCTATTTGATGATGGAAGTTGTAATTTTTTATTTTTTATCAAAACTCTCAGACTCAATTGTAGATTGGTAGGTCCAAGCCTTTGGCTTGGGAATAGAAGCCATTTTCAGTAAAAAAATATTGAATTTTTGAAATAAAAATTCAATAATAAGTATGTGTTATAACCTGTTCGTATTATAGCCCATACGTGTTCCTATAGATCTTTTTGAGTTTCTTGGTGTAAAGTAATGGGAACACGTATGTGTTCCTATTGATTTGCATGAAGAAACACAAAACTATCTATAGAAAGGTCATATTTACTTAAAATTCTTATTTATTAAAACAAATGTTTCATTTATATTGTTACATTTATTTTTATTATACTTAAATTTAATTTAGTAAATATAATAAATTAGTGACACTCTGGATCTAAAAAAGTTAGACTCCTAGTTACATGCCTTATGAGGTGGATATTT
>JARHVA010005253.1:1195000-1217500 GCA_037957365.1 Torreya grandis | reverse complement strand
CTATAACCTCCCAACTATGATGTTTCTAATTATGGTTATTGGATACATCAATCTTTCTATACTTCCACCAAAGATTAGAGTAATGAATTTCACCTTATTGTGTACATCTCCCAATCTAGGCAGAATAAGTGGAAGTAGAAAAGAATGCATGGTAGGGATTCTATATGGTCCTCAACATAAATTTGAAATTTAATTCTTTGCATGTTTTAGGAATGAAGAATGTCAAGGGGGATGGAATGTTATATACATAGGGAGGGTAATATAATTCATATTAGGGTTAAAATAGTACTAGAATGAAGAATAGTGAATAATAATGAATAATAAGGAATACTGATTTAGTACCACATGCATAAGAATGAAGAGTTAAAATAGATTAGAATAATATAAATAAGAGGGTATAGTCCATGGTAACACGTCAAACAAGAGGAATTTTAATTGAGCTTGCTCAAAGGAGGTATCATCCTCAAAGTGGAAAGTAATTTGTGGAGTGATTCCTTCCCTAAAAGGAATAAAATATTAATATATTTAGTATTTACACCTATTTGGTCTATTTTAGTATTGACATTTTTAACATTTTATTAGGTAAAACAAATTTAGATATAAAAAATCCAAGCTTATGTTGTCTTACTCCTTGGCATAGATCAATTAGATAAGGAAACATTTAATTGCCTTAATGGGTACGTAAATTTGGAGATCAAGGTAGGGATTTTAAAATGGTTCCCCGTATATATATGGTAGGGCTCGATTTGCTATGTTATTGTTTTATATACTATAATGGGGATTTGGGAATATTCAAAGTATGGCAAGGCCCTAGTTTGGACTTTAGGTCCCATTGAGACAAGCCCAAGCTCTAACTTGCCTCTCTATTGATACATCTATAAGTTTCCATTTATATATCAAGTTATGTATATATCAAATTGGTTATAGATCTATTTGGGTTAGGAAACACAATCTATCATCTACCAGACTAGAACACACTCTACCAAATTAGTGACCAGCTATCTATCTATGTGTCAATCCAATATACTATGGATATATGGTCAACTATGGTGTTGGGATTGGAATTCTCAACTAGTCTCCAATTTCCCCCATTATATATATATATATATATATAGACACACACACACACACACACACACACACACACACACACACACACACACACACACACACACACACACACACACACACACACACACACACACACACACACACACACATTTAGATTCTCAACTCTAGGATCGGGATTCTTAGATTCTCAAATCCCAATATATATATGTAAGTAATATAATTTATTCTCACCCTTTTCTCTTTTTATTTCCATTTATTATAGTCTAGATCCATGGATGCAAACTCTCTTAATGAAATGGGCATGGTTCATTATATATATCTTTCAATCCCACTAGAAAATTAGATAATATCTCTGAGTTAGTTGTTTGAGTTAAAGATGATGAGTGAGAGAAGATTATATCTAGGACATATTTAAGCAAGTAAAATTTGAAATTTGAAAATAATCTAATTTGTCACAATAAAGAAGATATTCTACCCATCATCAAGGTATTGGATATATTTATTAAGGATGAGAAGGGACAAATGGGGATTGACTAATTATGGTAAGGGAGTCATTAGGGATCATGAGGGATGGTGAGGGTCAATGACAGAGTGATTAGGGAGGATTAAAGAGTGATTAAAGATGATGAAGCATGGTGATAGTTAATGAGGGAAAGATTAGGTGTGATAAGGGATAAATGACTCATTAGAGATGATGAGAGATGATGAAATAATGATTAGGGATGATGAGGGATGGTGAGGGTCAATGAGGGAGTGATTAGGGATAATGAGGGAGAAATTATAAATGATAATTAATGGCGATGGTCAACAAGCAAGTGATTAGGTATGATGAGGTATGATGAAGTGGTGATTCAGGATGATGAGGGATGATGAGGGATGGTCAGAGCTAATGAGGGAGTGATTAAGGATGATGAGGGTATGATAAAAAAATATTAGGGATGGTGGTGGTTAATGATAGAGTGATTAGGGACAAGGAAGGAGTGGTTAGGGATAATGAGGTATAATGATGGTTTATAAGGTAGTAACTAGGGATAATGAGAATCAATGAAGGAGTCATTAAGGATAATTATGAATGAGGATAGAGTGACTATGGGTGATTATTATGAAGTGATTAGGGATGATGTAGGTATGATGAGAAAGTGAAACTAACACAATGTGGTTGTTGTGTGGGTGATAAATGTGACCTATGATTCCCCAATCACACCATTTTAGATCAAGTTCGAAGTGAGTGGTTTTACAAATTTATTTTTTACAAATCTATAACTCCTATAAATTCCAAGAAGTAATCCATAAGGTAAAAAGACATTGAAAAATAACTACATGTTTAACAAAAATGGACATAAATTTTCAAAGTTATGCCTTCAAATCCCTAGGTTCAATACTGAAAACTTGAAAATGCTTAAGTACTGGTTAGATTAGATTTTGAAAAACTATTTTCCACATTGTAAGTCATGTATATATGAGACTAACTCTATTGGGTGCAGAGTGAACCTAATTTATTATATTTACTAAAATAAATTGAAATTTTACTAATATTTACTTTAGTAAATATGAACCTTCAGTAAATATTAATTTCCTATATATCTTTTTGTGTTTTTGGGTGAAAATTAATAAGAATGCATACATGTTATAACATGTATATGTTCCCTTAATTATATAGAATGCATACACATTTAGTTTTGATGGTTCCAATCCTAAACTCAAATAACATGAATGCATTTTTACCATAATGCATACGCCTTATGGTGATAACACATACGCATTAGAGGAAATGTCCATAAAATTATTTCTTAACTTTGTGTACATACCCATGTTTTGTATTATTTGTTTAACTATCCATGTTTGTGTCACAACCTTTAGTGAGTACTAAGTTAGATTTATTTGTTGTATTATAGGCGTATCTAGGGCTATTACATAAAATCATTTACCTAGAGGTTTTTAAATGATCATCAAGAAAGATGTTTTCACTATGTGCACAAAATGGCACCATATGGCATTATCTAGATGAGCTAGGACCTTGGGCTTATTGTTATAAGCAAATTTGTCTCTATGGTCTCTATCTCTAAGGAAGATTCCAGATGGTGGTATCTCAAGATCTTTGGGCCATGATATTACTATCTCATTGTCAAATTATCCCAAGTCTCTATGGTCTAAAGCTCCTAGGAAGTCACCATAGGTTAATTTTTTAGGACCCTAGGGTAACATGACTATTAAACTATTAGTATAAGTCCCAATTTATCACTGGGATGGGTCACTAGGATTATGCTACATGGCACTATATTTTGGCCTACAAGAATTAAGAATAATTTAGAATATTTTTGACTTAGAAACATTTGGGAGTTGGCTCATAACTTTGAATTGATCTGATAATAACATGTGAGAAGGCCAAGGGGGAGAAAATACTCAAGACCCAGATTAAAATGAATAAAATAACCAAGTCATCATTCTCAAATTTTATTTTTACATGGTTGACTTGACTTGACTGATTTGAACTTAGCATATCTGAGTTTACTAAAATTAATTAGCTTCATTGATTTGAGCTCAAAGAATTCAAACTTGAAAAATAAGGTTCTACATAAGTTGTGATCAACACAACTATAAATCTAGTCTACTTAGAAATGTTCAAGGTATGTTGGTTAGTCAAAGGATAAAAAATACTAAGACCTAACACTTGGACATTGATTTAATAGCCTATGTTTGTAATTGAGAGGTTCTTAACTCAATATTTAGACATGAATCCAATAGTAAGTACAAACACTTACCAGATTTAACCATGGACAAAGATGCAAAAGTCAACTCCTAAGGAAAATCTCAAATGTGAAAGGTCTATTAGACCATATGTAGTAATATTTAGATCAGTCAAGAAAAATATGGTCCCAATTAACAGCTTTAAAATGGGACATGTTATGCAAGCAAAAATATATGCTAATCCTACTAAGAGATAATCTTGAGTATCTTAAGAATTTAGAATATCTAGTTCTCATCCAATCACAAATGTTACCTAGTAGAAATCATATAAGTAAAAATCAAAACATGAAGGCATGAAATTCTCATCCAATACATGACATACTAAGCTTCAATTCTTTCTAAAGACTATTATTGTGTGAACTATGCGATCAATTTAATTTATTTTTGAAGCACAGATAATAAATCAAACTTGCCTAAATGTTAAAAACCTTTGAATAGGCAATGATTTTATAGTTTGGATTCAATGGGAATGTCATGGGAATTGCTCTACTACTAGCCAGGCATTCATAACCTTGATAGAGATACCTCTATCTCCTTCCCAACACCTTATGCCACTACTAATGAGAATGGAATGCCTATGGTGGACATTTCCATGAACAACATTTCAAGAAAAAATTTCAAATTTAATATTTTATTTTAACTTCCTTTAGAAATATATTTTAACTTTCTATATTTGAAGGGATGGAGACCAAACCATGGGTTTAAGGTAAAATCAAGAAGTTCATGACAATTGAGACAAATTAGACTCAAAGCAATATTGCATTCTTCCTTTAGGTATTTGCTTTAGTGTATTTGATGGTCTTTAAATAAGAAAATAATCATTTCTAAATCCATATGTTCCATTTTAAATCATTGGCCCTGAATGTTCTAAAATATTTAAGGAAAAATACATCAATTTATTTATACATTCAAACAATAATTTTCACATTTAATCATAGGAATGCCAATGGTGTTTTTTACAAATAAGCTACCCATTTATGAAACATTGAAAAAATTAGGGGAACCCTAGGGTCAAAACATGAGGTTAAACCCAAAAACAAAATGCCACATAGCTGAAACTAACACCAAAAATTAAATCAAACATACAAAAATATCAAAAATATGAAAGAAAACATAAAATAAAATAAGGAACAGAAAGAAAATAAAAAAACGAAGAAAAGAGAAAAGAGAAAGTATTTACAAAATTGTTCCAAACAAATTCCATCATAAAAGATGTATTTTTAAAATATACCATTGATACGAATGATAAATCCTTACCAGTTAAACACCTTAGGTGAAAAGCATTCCTACTCAATATTATAGAAATAAAATAGTGACATATCCATAAGGCATCAAGTTTTCTATTGGGTAAGTGCATAGAGTTGGGGGATAATTCTAAGGATATTTTATGTAATGTAATAACATTAATAAATAATGTGATCATGTTATTTAATTAACATGATTTCATTATTTAAATTATGGATTAGTAATTAATAATCCATAATGTGATCCTGTTAATGTATAAAATGTTTACATTAATAGATAAAATGATTGCATTACTGTTATTTTACACATTACAACTTGAATGGATCAAATGCTAGTTAATATGTAACATGATCACATTATTGATAACATAATCACATTTATAGTATTTTTCACTTAAATTCATGTGGGAGTTGCGCAAAAAGGCAACTATGTCTAGAAGCTTATATTTACTAATCTAAATGTTAAGTATAAATTTATTTTAGTAAATATAAGAAATTAGGGTCACTCAACATCTAATAGAGTCAGTATCACAATTGTATGCCTTACGATGTGGAAAATAGTTTCTAAAAATCCAATCAAGTTAGTACTTAGGTATTTTTAAGGTATAAGTATTAAACCTAGGGATTTTAGGACATAATTTTTGCAATTGATATCCATTTTGGTAAACATATAGTAATTTTTTAGGTTTTTATGCCTTCTAGGTTGATTCCTAGTATTTATATGAGTTTTAGGTTTTCAAAAATGATGTTTATAAACCACTAAATTTTAAATTGATGCAAATTGGTTTGATTGGGGTAGCATAAGTCACATTTGATGACTTGCACACATCAAACGACCACTTTGTGTTAATTTCAATTTTTCATCATTTGTGATCACTTCATACTCATGCCTCATCACACCTAATCACTCTCTCATCATTATTCATTATCCTTAATCACTTCCTCATTAAACATCAGTGTCCTTAGTCATCTCTAAGCACTACCTCATAAACCTCTAGGAAAATAAAATCAAATATATGTAAAAATTTCAAACATTTAAAACGGTTTAGATATTTAATTTTATTAGGATAAATGTCATGCATATGTTCTCAATTTATATATACTTCATTATAAATTCATACATAGTTAGGTGTATATTTATTTTCATATGTACACAAATTATAGGAAGATGAATTATAAGCTTCCACATACACATCCATTTCAAATATAACTTCTCAAATTTATTATATAGATGCATAGCATTTAATATCAATTGGAGTATATTTAGGGAGAATGATAAGAGTTCACACACATATACACACTTCCAAATTCATGAGGCAATAAACAGATTCCTATGCATACACAACAATATATTTTAGAATTTTAATGGTAAATAGTTGTCATTCCAATTCATACTTATCAAATATTGAGTCATGATGAGGGCATGGACATTGTTCAATTTATTTTGATTATTTATTTTATTTTACATTGAGTGAAATTGATCAAAATTGAATGAAAAATACAATAAAACCTATAGTTATGATTGGGTAATGAACATTATTTATTTAGTCTTAATCATGTATTTTATTTTTCATTGATTTAACTTAAGCAAATTTGACATAATTTATACAGTTGAGTTTATAAGTAATTTAGAGTGGATTACTCATTTTTGTTTTAACAAACCCATCATGTGGTTCCCTCTTTATTTTTTATATAGTTATTTGGTTTAGTAAATTATTTAATTCTCCCCACATTCATGAGGTTGGTATATGATATCTATCAAACCAAAGGACCTACATGGTTATAAAAATTTATGGCACAATTACCCTAACTCTTCATGTGCTTCACCAAATAATTATAAGCACCATCTCTAATAAGTTTCGATATAAACATGGTTTTCACCAAATTGTAAGCGTATTCCTTCCTTTCTCTTTTAAATTTTAAAAATTCAAAATTCAACTTCATGTTTCAAACTTCAATCTATGGACATTGGCTACAAATGTTGTTTTAGGATTTTCTACTAAATGAACTCTAAAATTTAAACTTCATACCAAATATAATTTGTGTTTTACACACTCAGGTATATATTTTAATTTTAATCTATTTTTAAATTAATAGAAAAAATGGAGGTATTTCTAGATAAAAAAATATGGTATTAAGTACTTTATAATGACAAGCTAAACACACACTTACCAAGCATGACTTGAGTGCATAAACATGGTCTTAATCCTTAAATCTATCACACATGTATGATTCCCATTTCGTTTTATCCTTTTATTATTATTTTGTGACACACCTCAAGAACCTCATTGTCCATTTAAAACTATCTTAATATCCTAAAAAGGCATATCAAGACATTAAGATTAATTTTCTTATACATAAGTCAATGTCATCACATTAGATTAGTATCTTAAATTGATACCAACCTGATCAAGCTAGTAATAACCCTTTCCTAATACTAACTTATTTTTAGAATAAAACCTTTCTTTATTATCAGACCATATACCTAGCTTGTCATTGGCATGAGAAATTTCCCAATCGGACTCATATTGTACAAAATAGGAGCCCATTTGAAAGTGGACCTCATACTTATCTATCACAAATCTATACACTATTTCACATTGGTAAAATATTTCTTATTCTTCCCAAATTATGAATCAATCACTAGGATTAATCTAAATTAGATTCTAAAACATAAGAATTTTAAGATAAATTAAGCATTTTCAAGTATCAAATAAAAATAATTAGTTTCATAACTATAGCAAAGGAGCACAATTTCATAATCAAAATAGGTGGGAGAAATACATGTGGTTTAATTTCCCTCTTTAGAGTACAAAATATATAGTTAGTAAATTTAATCATAAAAATATGGGTGATTGGGGTGATCTTAGCCCAATACACTTTCCTAATTCTTTAAATTTTTTAGCCCTTAGAGGCACTCCTAGTATTTCAAGGTGAAAGAGGTTAATTTTTTGAGTTGTGTGCATCATTCAGGTTAAAAATTGTAAATGCATAGATTTAAAATATAGGTAAATGTTATTATACACTCGTATACCATATTTCATGCATAAGTCAATATCGAACACTACAAGTCAGTATTGAATGTTAGTATTGACTTAAATCTAATGGAAATGAGCCTAGGCAGATAGAAACATATTTCCTAAACTAGATGAATCATATGCCTAATTCAATCTATTCTTCATGTGTCTAGAAGTCAATCATAGTTAGATAATCAATCTAAAAATTGAAATACTCTTCCCTTTACTATAATTATTATATTTAGCATGTGAAACATGTTAAATCAATTCACATGCTAAATCATTGCAATGAATATTAGTATTTTAAATTCAAATGTATGTTTAAATTCCATATTTATCAATATAAATTATTCTACTAGTTTATACCTCTTAGGGTTTATAAAACTAAATTAGGCTAAAACAATAGGAAATTAACCCTGAAATTGAAAATAGAGCTTTCATTAAGTCCAAAAATATAGATTTTTAAACTGATGTTAGCCATAGGCCAGATTAGTTGGAAATATATGTAGAATAAATGGTTAGCAATGCATTGAGGTTGAAATTTATCATTCATGATAAGAAAATTGAACATGGGAAAGTATTAAAAATCAACTTCTTAGTTGATTTTGTATAGGTTAATACTGAAGGGTGTTCTGATAGATTTAAATATTAAAAGGGTATATGTGATGGAACCAAAATACACTAGAAAAAGTAATCTTAATTTTTATGGCATGGAGATGAGATCATACTCCCACAAAAAATAGAATGACACATTAATTTTTATAAAAAAATATGGAAGCCAACACATATAACAATTATGTTTCATTTATTAAAGAGAACATCAAATCTGTTGTGAAGGATAATCTCTATTTTTTTAAAAAAAATTGTGAGTTGGATATAAATAATAATGATTTGATAAAAAAAAACAATGCATTGGAATATATTACTATAGAGTAGCTTGATGTGATAGAAATATCTACTTCCATTCTTACATCTTATAAGGCTTTGAATACAATGTTGTAAGTTTCATGTGCAAATTTATCACACACCTTGGCAAAGGAGGAATCCATGAACAAATCTAAGGAGGAAATCAAATGGTTTAAGTAAAAATAATAATTTTAATTTTACTATATATTATTTTACACAAATTAATGCATAATTATTTTATTAAATTAACGTGTAATTTTAAAATTTTAAAATGTTAGGTATAGTTAAAATTTTAATTCTAACACATGTGCATGTTTTAGAAGATGGTATTCCAAAACCTAAGAATTGTGAGACATTTAAATAAAACCAATCAGGATCAAGAAAATCCCCACTTTGATTTCAACAGCAAGAGCATATAATTGTGGGAGATGATAAGGGAGTAGAGTATAAATATTTTTTTACAAAGTTATGAGGAGGCATGAAAAGATACATGTGGTGTTTTAAAAATGTTGCTTCTCAATTATTCATTATTAATTGTTAGTTATTAGTTATCACATTTTAGTAGTTTTTTACATTTTGTAACATCTGATAAACAAATTTTAGAGTGTATGTTATATTTCATTTTATGAAGGTGCTAATTATCCATGTATGTTATTACTAAGGCATTGATCTACATTAATTTGTTTTTTTTTCATTCTATTGAAATTAGGTTATTGAATCACCTTTACATTTATCCTTGTACAGAAGACTTATTGGTTCTTAAATTAATGATTATTTTTCCTTCCATTAGTGGTGGTCATTAATATTAATATGGTAAAAGGAACACATTAGGATTGGTATGTATGCATAATTATGGTATACACTATTATTAAAGGTAAAAAATATTGTTGAGATTATAAGATATAATATTATAATTTATAAATATTGTAGGATTTATTTGAATATTAGAAGATTCAATATTATAAATTTAAAAAGGTTTATTTTCCATGGAATCCATGCTGAGTTATCATTACAATATTACACTTACCTAATTCTGATTCTTAAATACACTGCATGTTGTTTAGTTTTTATCTAGTCATATATAGAACCAAAAATAGATGTTTATTGTATACAATGTGTTATTAAACATACACAAAATGATTTAAGAGTTGATGTTCTTTGGGGTTTGATAATAAACGTGTATTAATTATATTTCCATTTTTATACTTAATGCATTAGTAATAGTTCTTATAATGTCCTTTCCCAATTATGAAAATGAAACTAATTATTAAATTATAGAGTAGGTTGATTATAACAAAGAATGAAATACTTAATTATTTATCACCTTATTAGCCATATTGAGTGGCATCATGTAATAAATAAGTAAGCATTAGGTAAGCTTTTGACCTTGATTCCCTTATGGGATTGGTAATTCCTACTTATTAATATCCTTATTAACATGTTGTGTACATGACATTTACCCTATTATTTGATATATACATGATATCTACTTATTTTTTGATGTTCCATTTTTAATAGTATTGAAAATGTTATTGTCATGGATAGTTAATGTCAATAACTTTGAATGAGTAGATAACAATAAGAAGTTTGCTTCTCTTCATTTGAATGAATACCAATTATATTATATGTTTTTCTTAAGACATAGGTTGTTAGAGGTATTTTAATTATTGGATTTGTATATCATGGTTACTATTAAGTATGTTCTTAACAGATAAATAGGTTCCTTAATAAACTATTTAGACTCATTGTGAGTCTTGATGTATTCTAGAATATGTTGTCATCAACACACTACTCCATCAATGATTTTTGGCATGGTAGAAATGATTCATAGAATCTTGGATAACAATTTTCAAGATAATGTTATTTGGACATATGGATATTTTTAAGTATGTTATTGAGTGATTCAAGAGTTACTTAATTATTGTTACTCATTTTAAGCCCTAAGTTATTCTAAAATATGTTGGATGACCCTTGTTAAGATCATGTTATTTTTAATAGCATTTATAATTGAGGTTCATCAACTATGAAAACTATGAAAACTCTCAATAAATTTTAATGAAAAAATATTGATAGTAAGTTTTATTAAGGTCATTTGAATGGATACAAATTAGATATTGTGTTTGTCATAAGACATAAGATATCATAAAGTTGGTCATAATTGCGTTTATATATTATGGTTCTTTTCTATGTTATTTATTTATGCATCAATTTGTTAATTAATTATTCATACTCATATTGAGTCAATATTTAATTAAAAATATGTTGGCATTGCCATACTAAGCCATCCATGAGTGTAGTCATTTTGTGACTAGTTCATACTTTCTTGGTTGACCATTATTAAGAGAATATTAATGGAAAATATAGTTGTTGTTAATAATGATATTGAGTGATTCATAGGTTCCTTAATTCTTATTACTCATTTTAATTCACAATTTATCCAAAAATATTTGGTTAATAGTTGTATAAGTATCTTATTGTTAAGAGCATAGACAATTGAGGTTCATCAATTATTATAATTGTGAAAGCTCTAAAGAATTTTGTGTGTGTGTGTGTGTGTGTGTGTGTGTGTGTGTGTGTGTGTGTGTGTGTGTGTGTGTGTGTGTGTGTGTGTGTGTGTGTGTGTGTGTGTGTGTGTGTGTGTGTGTGTGTGTGTGTGTGTGTGTGTGTGTGTGTGTGTGTGTGTGTGTGTGTGTGTGTGTGTGTGTGTGCACGCGCTCACGCGCACGCGCACCTAATATCAATATATATAGTGTTAGGTAATATATTTCAGCTGTATATTATATTCATTAACATCAAATATTCACTTTTTTCATGTATGTGTATTGTTTCAAATAAACATGTATTTTTTATTCCAAATGTAGGTATCATATAAACATAGTGATAAACATTAATCGATTTTCGATCAATATATCATTCCTATGGGTTGAAGAAAACATTTTTTAACTAGCCAACTTTTGAAAAACTACATGTCACTATCTATCATGTAATGATTCATCCCTTCTCTTCGATGCAACTTTTGTAGTTTTTTAATAGTGGGTAAAGTCTTATTCGTTCATTTCCATAATATTTGAAACATGTACTTATTCAATTCTAATAATTGATGTTGGGATATTATTTTTATGTATTAAGTACTCTATTTATAAATTAGTGGTATAAAAAACAAAGTATTTGATTCCGTCATTGTATTTTGTTAGACCAATATACCTCATGACTTTTTTAAATATGATAATACTATGGTGCTCTAATTGTATAATTAAAATAAATAATAATAAAATTCATCAAAATGTTAGTTCAAATTACAAAAATAATCAATTTATTACTAATTTATTATTTTTTTTAACAAATTAGTATCTTTCAATGTTCCTTGTCCTCATTTATTTTATACTTAGTTCAAAATTGTTGTGCTTCAATATGGGTGTTTTTCTTGGGGGATAGTTAGATTTATCATGGGCTTTATTATTCGAGGATAGTTATTTAATTTTACTACTGAAATCAATTTTTTGAGATTCTTTTTTTTTCCATAAGGTAAAGACTTATTTCACTAACTTAGCTTCAACACCATGGAAATGAGAATAAAAATCCATTTCCATATTTGATGCAGGAGCATCCTGGAAACATATCAATAAGGTTGTGATCATAGTGATAGATGTCTTAACATATTGTTAGGGTCATGATAATAATCATTAAAGGCTTTTAGAGCTTGTGATAAGTTATTTGGGAAATTTTATAGGTTTCCCTCCAAAATTGGTATTTGAATATTCAAACATGTTTATGTAAGATTATGAATAAACCTTAAGGTTCTATGAATTATTAAAAGTCCTAAAGGTCTCTAGAAGGTTGTTCCACATAGGAGAGGTTAATTAGGTCTATTAGGATTTCATAATTATTTTGTAATCCTTTTAAGGTAAGTTGTAGAGTGTTGTGTCATTTGGGCTAAGATTTTATGTCAAACTACTATATTCCGTCAGCCAAGATTTTATTAAAGATGGACTCCACTAAGTTTGGAAGGTGCTTAACAAACTTGATACATTTCAAACCTAAGAAGGTGGAATTAATCAAGGATGTGAACAATTATTAAAAAAACCAAGTTTCATCATATGGTGGGGTGACACATGTATATAGACAGTAAGCAAAGGCATGTATTATAGGTCTACTAGTGATTGAAATATATTGGGATGTTGTTTTGAAATAGTGTTTCTAAGTTATTTTTATCTAGGAGAATCTAATTCAATGGCCTTAAAACATATTATATTTTTATCTTGATATTTTAGTCTTTAAAATATTTAAAAAAAATTTATTCCTTTTATCTATAGTCATAGTGAGCCATGTAAATATGTGTAAAGACTTATAATGACTCAAATTTCTTATTGAAAATGTGGGAGAGTGTGATGATAGGTTTGTTAAAAGAAAATAAGGATTGTGTATAATTTTAAAGTCTTTATTTAAGAAAAATAAAGATATCCAAGATTTCATTATACATTTCCAACTATATGGTATAGATTGTAATGTGATTCAAGAAATTCTAAACTAATTTTAAGTTTATAATCTCATTCAAGCTCTTAAACACCTTGAATATCCTGGGTTTTGCATATATAATCACCTATAGGAGTTTTTTTACACATGAAAAATGTTGTATGGATCAATAATTACTATTGGTAAATGTGCAGGAGTTTATTGAGATCATGCTACAGGTTTTAGATAATAAAAAATGTCAACAAACTTACAAAAAAATCAATTCATTGCTCTTGGCTTCCTTATTTCCTATGTAAGTCTAAAATTAGTATTTGCTCATAAAAATATTTCAATTCATAAAATACTTCATCACTTGATTTGAAACTTTAGGAGCAGTCTGGGTAGAGAATTCATGAGCAGATCCAAGTAGTTTTAGGTCAGTAAGAATTTTAAATCCATAGTTGTATATGACTATGTTTCAGTCCACATGTAGATACTTATTAGTGAAGGGCTTGTGTCAAGAGGCAATGCAGGTTTTAGTTGTTTCAAGTTCTATAATCTGGTATAATGTTTGGATCCTGTTTGAAACCAATAAATAAGATTTGTTTCCCATCTGTAGAAGTCCATGATTTTGAATAAAGAAAACACAAATATAACTAGTTGTAAACAGATTTAAAGTAGTTTTAGACTATTTGTCAAGATATAGAAGATACTTAAGTTTAGTATCTTCTAATCAATCTTAACAAGTTTTGATATTAATGTATATGGTATCCTAGGATTCTTATATACCTTCTCATGTTTTTTATGAAAATTGAGAAAGTGAGATCCTTAGTTTTTGTAGAAACTTTGAGAGAGCCAAATGACAGTAGTTTGGTAAAGAAAACCTTACAAGGTTATCAATATGTGGTATCAAATATCATATGAATGAATTTTTTCAATATATGTTGACAAAGATTTCAAGAACAAGTAAATATGCTCATGTCAAGGCAAAGTTGTATGAAGAGAAGATTGATAGCAAATGGAAAGGTGCATATGGATAAAACAGGTATGCATTGATTTCTTTTGAATGAAGGAAATATAGTGTTTCATGTTGACCAAAATTTCAAGTTGAAAGGAAGAAGGTAGGTGTGAAGGTTTGAGAACCTTGAAGATAGGAGTAAATATTGGTGGCAAGCCATCAAGAGAAAGGTCATAAATAGAGCTAGAGAAAAGTTAAGAGTGTCCTAGTTAAAAGGATAAGAGAAAAAAACTAGTAAGATACCAATAGACTAGGGTGAAGAAGACCTTGGTGAGGTACAGATAGAAAAATGAAATAGGCTTGATAAGAGGAGATAGGTCTAGTGAGGCCTAAAAAAAATTGAAAAGAGAGAGATGGAGAGCTTAGATAAAGAGAAATGCCACAGGAAGATGAGAGGGATGTATATAGAAAAAGAAATTGTAGAAATAATAATGGCCTTAGTAGCCATAATAGAAGTCTTGGAGGAGTCAAGATAAAAGATTGTTGTAAGGATCATAAAAAGTGTCAAGTGGCCTCTCAGAGAATTTCTTGAGAAATGAGAAAGGAGGAAAAAAAAAAGATTGCTAACAAAGCAATCCAAGGAGGAAAAGAAAGAAGCAAGCAAGACTCAAAAAGTTTTTAAAAATGATGATTTATTTATATTTGTGAATGCATGCATTGAGATGAATGAAATACAAGCTAACTTTGAGAGCTTAAAATCTAAATAAGATAAGACATTGGTGGTAATAGAGAAGTATGAACAACATGATTGCATAGTAGAGCGTGAAGAAGTTGATTTATGATATCTAAAGGAAGGTGAAATTCTTCACGAAGATGAAGAAGTATTTCAAGAGGCTCAATATTCTCAAAATTTTTCTTGTAAAATATTATTTTACAGTGAGAATATAAATTTACAATAAGATGTTTTGTATGAGCAAAAATTTGAATTACTAGATAGATTTAGGAAAAGTGAATATAAAGATGAAACACACATTGAACTAATTTTAAAACATGATGTGTTGTAGGAAAAGGTGTCTCCATTGACACAAATTGAAGACAAACAAGTTTTGGTTCAAACTATGAAACAAGTTTAATTACCTAATGAAAGAGAAGGTGAAGCTGTAAACAAAAAAAATGGCGAAGTATACTAAAGAAGAGGAGCTGAATTGACAACAAATCATGCTAGAATCAGAAGATCTAAGCCTCATAAGAGATGTGGAATTATATCAAAGAAGTTGAAATGGAGCTAATGAAGCTCTTAAGTGAAGAAGATGCTAGTGTAGAGGCATCAATGCCTCATTATTTTTAATCTAATTATTTCTTTAGTTTTGCATGCAGAGGTTTTGAAGAAGAAGAGATGGAATCCTATTTAAAATATTTCATTGAAGAAGCTGAAGTAAATAATGAACCACTTGGGTTCATACATCACGAATAAATCAGGTAGAAGAAAGAACTACAAAATTGGAAGAGACAAAAGAAGAAGATAATACTGCATTTGAGTAAGAGGTCAAATCTTTCCCACCAGGGGAGTTTGATGCAGGAGCATCCTACAAACATATCAATAAGGTCCTGATGATAGTGATAGAGGTCTTAAAATATTTTTAAGGTGATCACAAGCCTCATTGAAGGCTTTTAGATCTTGTGATAAGTCATTTGGGATCTTTTGGAGGTTTCCCTCCAAAATTAGTATTTGAATTTTCAGAAATGTTTATGTAAGATTATGAATAAATCTTAATGTTTTATGAATTCTTAAAATTCCTAAAAGTCTCTATAAGGTTGTCCCATGTAGGAGAGGTTGTTTAGGTCTATTAGGATTTCATAATGATCTTGTAAGCCTTTTAAGGCAAGCTGTTGAGTGATGTGTCATTTGGACTAGGATTTGAAGTCAAATTACTATATTCAGTCAGTCAGGACTTCACTAAAGATGGACTCTACTAAGTTTGGAAGGTGTTTAACAAACTTGATAGATTTCAAACCTAAGAAGGTGGACGCAATTAGGGACGTGAACAAGTATAAAAAGACCAAGTTTCATCATATTGTGGGGTGGCACATGTATGCAGACAGTAAGCGTAGGCCTGTATTATAGGTCTGCTAGTAATTAATATTTGTTTTAACAAATATATTGGGATGTTGTTTTGAAATAACATTTCTAGGTTGTTTTTGTCTGAGAAAATCTAATTCAATGGCCTTTAAACTCATTATATTGGTATCTTGATATTTCAGTCTTTAAAATCTTCAAAAAAAATTTATCCCTTTTGTTCACAGCTGTAGAGAGCACTGTAAATACTTGTAATGACTCAGATTTGTTATTGGAAAGGTCAGAGAGCGTGATGATAGGTTTGTCTAGAGAAAAGAAGGATTGTGTAGACTTTTTAAGTCTTCATTTTAGACAATAAAGAGATCCAATGCTCCATTATATGTTTCCAAGTGTATGGTACTGATTGTAGTGTGATTCAATCACTTCTAAACTGATTTCGAGTTTATAATCTCATTCGAACTCTGGAACACCTCGAATATCCTGGGTTTTGCATATACGGTCACCTACAGGAGTTTTGTTCCATGTGAAAAATGTTGTATTTATCAATAATTACTATTGGTAAACGTGGAGAATTTGTCTGAGATCGTGCTGCAGGTTTTAGATCAGGAAAAATGTCAACGAGTTTTTTAAAAATGAACTCATTGTTCTCGGCTTACTTATTTCCTGTGTAAGTCCGAAATCAGTATTTGGTCATAAAAATCTTCCAATTCATTTAATACTTTGTTAATTGATTCAAAACATTGGGAGAAATCAGGGGAGAGCTTTTATGAGTGGATCCAAGTAATTTTAGGTCAGTAAGAACTCTAAATCGGCAAGTGTAAATGACTGTGTGTCAGTCCACCTGTGGATGTTTATTAGTGAAGGGCTTGTGTTAGGAGTTAATGCGAGTTTTTTTGTTTCAAGTTCTAAAATCTGGTATAAAGATTGGACCATGTTTGAAAGCAATAAAGAAGATTTGTTTCCCATCTCTAGAAGTCTATGATATTGAAGAAAGAACAGACAAATATAACCAGTTGTTGATAGATTTAAAGCAGTTTTATGACTATTTGTCAAGATAGAGGAGATAGTGCAGTTTAGTATCTTCTAATCAATCTTAACATGTTTGATATCAATGTATAAGGTCTCCTATATTTCTTGCATAACTTGTAATGTTCTTTTACGAAAATTGAGAAAATGAGATCCTATGTTTTTGTAGATTCTATGAGAGAGCCAAAGGAGAGTAGTTTGGTAAAGAAGACCTTAGAATGTTATCAATATTGATTTTAATATTTATTTAGGTCTTCTCATATTCAAACCTATGTTGTTTTTTTATATTTGAAAGCAATATGTTTCTTTACACCATCATTTGATACATACCTTGTGATTTAATGACTATCTTGAGGAATTATGCTCTCATCTCATTAACTATACACTTTTTATCATGCTTATATTTTTCTAGACTTCATATGAGTGCTTCCACCTCCACAAAATTTGGTATTTATTTTTTTCAACTACCTATGTCTACATCCAAAATATCATTGCTTAGCTGACCCAATGTAAAAGGATGAATTAACTGAGTTATTTTTATCACATGAACTCCTTAAATATACATATAATGGACCATGTCCTATTCTAGACATAAAGAACATAACCAAAGCCACTTAGTGTATAGTTTTATAATTTTAAAAATGATTAATCAATTTAATCCATTATTGTCTATAAGATATAATTTATTTATTTTGTTACTAAAAAGGGGTAAAAATTTATTAAAGAAGCCTGAAAACGGGAAAATTACAAAACCAAGTCCTGCTCAACAAGTTGAGCCAACTTACAAGAAAAATCAAGGGGAAACATCACCAAGTCGTGTATATGCCAATTCGGCCCATGTTCAGAAGCCCATTTAGCTAGAGCATTAGCAACTCCATTCCATTCCCGGGGAATGTGCTTAAAATAAACCGAATCTAAGGAAGAACTTAATTGAAGCATTTGCTGAACAATTCCAACCAGCTACCAATCCACGTTGTCAAAAGCCTTCTTACTCAACAGGTTAACCACCACCTAAGAGTCTGATTCACAAACAATGCTACACCATCCTTGTCGATAGCAGATTTGAATAGCCTCCAAAACAGCCATGGCCTCCATAAGATTGTTGGTGTACAGGCCCATATGCATAGAAAAACCGAAACAAACAACATCAGCACTATCCCTTCCAATGCCACCTATTCCAGCTTCACTTGGGTTCCCCCTAGAGGACCCGTTAGTGTTGATCTTGATAAAACCGTGCTTAGGAGCTGTCCAACAACCAGTGTGATTGATAGGTCACGCCTAGTGTCTAGGTCCATGCGTGGGGCTCGTGGGAGGTGAGGGAGTAGTCGTGGCAGGGAAAACAAGGGAGACTTTATCCAAAATTGCTACATCCTCAGGACAGAGGTCCTCCATGCTACCGCATTTAACCTGAAGGGTCTCTTGAAGAGCAGAAAGAACTTTCACCCAAACAGACCTAGGCTCCATGCTGACATTTTGGAAGATTCTCCTGTTCCTTTCAATCCATAAATTCCAAAGAATGAAGGTTGGGCCAATACTCCAAGCAATCTGCAAGATAGAGGCCTTGGAGGGAGGGCATCCCAGGTGCTCCCAGAAGTCAACCAAGGAGGAAGCATGCCAACATGAGCAGCCCCACAATGTCCACCATATATGCCAAAGACATTTGGCAAAATGGCACTGAAAAAATAGGTGAGAGATAGTCTCCCCACTACTGTGGCAAAGAACACAAATGGAAGGTCCCTGAAAACCTCTAATGCACAAATTCTCCCAAGTCAAGCACCTATTGTAAGTGAGAATCCAGAGAAAAATATTACATTTTGGCCAAGAGAAAGAGCTCCAAATTTTCTTTCCCCATTGGAAGTCGATCTCTCCATAAACCTGCTTAGACAGCTCAAGGTAGCTGAAGGAAACTGAGTATAAGCCAATATAAGCTCCTTCCCAAGCCAAAACATCTCTCCCCCATAGGAAACTACATCTGTGGGCATCAAGGATCCGAGCCAGTTCCATTCTCTCTCCATCGGTCCCTCCCGGTGGCCAATCAGAGGAGTTTTTCCATCGATATCCAACAGACATACCTAGATTAAAATGTTCTTTGTAATAGTCCACTGTACCCACCCTTTCGACAAAAATGACTCACAAAGATGTTGTAGATGAGGATGAGAAGATAGGAGGGGAGGAGCTCCATCCCATGAGTCATCCCAGAGGAGCGCCTCTCTACCACTGTGGCAAATCCAAAAAAGGCTGCTCTGCACTAGGTGAGCCCCAAGCTTGAGAGTGTTCCACACCAAAGATCCTCTCCCAGTGATGGAGAATCTGGGGACCTCTGACGGATCCACTCCTAGAAGATACTTCGAAGAAAGGATACGAGCCCAGAGGTGAGATTGATTGGAGCACCATATCTAGTAAAGTTTGGCTACAAGAGCCTGACTAGACAAGATGGTAGAGCACAGGCCAAGACCACCTTCTCTCTTTGGTTGGCACATGGTAGTCCAACTGATGAGGCTCCATTTGGAATTTTGCAAATTGCCGCTCCAAAGGAATTTTCGGGAAAGCACATCAAACTCATTTAGAAAGTATTTCAGAGCTACTTGGACCATACCGCAGTATATAGGCAATGCTTAAATCATGGATTGTAGGAGAGTCACCCTACCAATAGTAGAAAGCCACATGTGCATCCAGTGGTTGACTTTTTGTATTAATTTATCCAGGACATTTTGCTAGAACAGCCTTGGCTGTCTTCCAACCACTAAGGGGATCCCCAAGTAAGTCACAGGAAGAGATTGGATCTAGAATCTCAAGGTAGTGGTAATCCTCTGTTGGATGAGCTCTAGAGTATTAAAGAAATAGATGGAAGACTTATACTCATTAATTCTCTACCTAGAGGCAGCCAGGTAAGTATCCAAAGTGGCTCAGAAAGATTCCACCTCCTTAACTCGGGCTCTCCCTGCCAGGATAGTGTCATCCACAAATTGGAGATGAGTGAGCATAGTTAGCCCATTCCCCTACTAACATCCATGGATTGTGCCTTGAGATGCCTGATATTTGATAAGATGCCCCAGTCCCTCAGCAAGAATGATGAACAAGTATGGTGAAAGCAGATCCCCCTGGCAAAGGCCTCTGGAAGCTCTAAAAAGCCTAGATGGTTCCCCATTGATAAGAACAGAATAGCATGGCGTAGTCACACAACTTAACAGCCAACGAACCCAAGCTTGATTAAAACTGAAAGCCAAGAGGATTTTGTGCAAAAAATTCCAATCGACTCTATCATAGGCTTTAGCCATATCAAGTTTGACGAACATGGCTCTCTCTTGAGACAAACTCATAGAGTGTATTGCCTCCGAGGCAATCACAACCCCATCCAAAATTTGCTTACTTGCCACAAAGCCGCCTTGCTCTTTTGATATAACCATGGGCAACCACTCTGCAATAAGCTTGGTAATTATTTTATACACAACATTACAGAGCGCAATAGGCCTGAAATGATCCAGCTGGTTAGCCTACTCTTTCTTCAAGATCAACACTAGGAAAGTAGCATCAAGATCCTTAAGCATCTCTTTATTAGCGAAAGATTCCAGCACCACATCAAAGAGATCTTGGCAAATAATCCCCCAAAAATCTTGATAAAATTCAGCAGGGAAACTGTCCAAACTCAGAGCTTTGCCTCTACGCATACTGAAAACAACTTTTTCAACTTCCTCCATGCTAATAGGTCTCAAAAGCGTCTCATTCATAGCCGTTGTAATCACATTAGGAATGTAGGATAAAATAGTGTTCTCCTCCCTAACAGCCATAGGCGCATTCCCAAAAAGGAGCGCTGAGAAGAAGTGAACCGCTTCTTGAGAGATAGCTAGAGAGGATGAGATACAAGTGCCATCTAAGATGACAAGAGAGGTAATATAATTTTTGTTGCATCGCGCCTAAATAGACTTATGAAAAAAGCTATATTTTTGTCTCCTTCCTGGAGCTATTCAATTCGGGCCTTCTATTTCTAGAAGATTTCTTCCCAAAGTTCCCATTCAGCTAGATCCTTCACCGCTTGGAACTCTATCCTATAGAGCTCCTCGGAGAAGCCCTCATCAGGAATCTATCTAGTGATTAAGTCTAGCTGATCTTGAGCCTTTTTCTTCATGGTAAAGAGATGTCTGAAGTAGTTTCTATTCTAGTCTTGCAGCTTCCTCTTCACAAACTAAAGCTTCTTAGCAAAAGAGTACATAGCCATACCATATTCTGGCCCCCCTGTCCCCACCATTGGGTCATCAAGTCATAAAGTGCCAGATCTCAAAGCCACATTAGCTAGAATTTAAAGGGGGGATTCTTGGGCCCCGCAATATGATTGGAGGTAAGCTTGATGGGCCAGTGATCAGACCCTCTCCAATCTAGAATTTTAGAGACCAGAGAAATTGAACCAGATTGCCAAAAACAAATTATAAGGAACCTATCTAAGCATTCAAAATTAGCTTCCTTACCTTATCTCCTGTTGTTCCAGGTGAAGATACCATTATATGGTTTGACATCAGACAGGCGAAGCAAGTCCAGATTGTGGCAAAAAAGCTCAAACGAGGCTCCTAAGCATGCTGCCCCTCCCCTCTTCTCTTCCAGGCAAAGAATTACATTAAAATCACCTACCAGAATCTAAGGCAAGAAAGGGTAATAGCTTCTGACTTGGCGTAGATGCTCCCAAAGCTTAAGCTGGCCAGAGTTATCCACTGGCACATACATAGAGGTAACTAAGATCAACTCTCTGGAATCCACGAAAGAGGCAAAAATAGAGAGAGCTGAGGGACTAGCGATCAAGTGGCATGGTGTGACCTTGCCAGGATCCCAACATAAAGCTATGCCCCCATCACTACAAGATGTGCCCATACACTGGCATTGTCTAGAAGGCCAAAATTTGGGCAAGCAAGTAAACATAGCCTCAACCACCAATTTAGTCTCCTGAATACAAAGGATATCAGGAGTGTGATCAGAAACCAACTTACAGATAACTTTCTATCTGGGGGTGTC
>JARHVA010005253.1:1177500-1190000 GCA_037957365.1 Torreya grandis | reverse complement strand
TGAGTTAGACATATTATTAATAAAGTTTGAGTATAATTCACATCAATTAAATTTAAATATATTTTTTTCATTGGGGTATTAAGAAACATTTCTAGTAATTATATTTGAATTTCTTGATGATAGTGGACTTACAAAATTAGTAGGCAAGTTGTTTATATTAACATTATTTTCTTATTGATGATAAATGCAAGTTGCAATAGAAACAATTCTTTTCCCTCTAGGTTGTGTGCATTTCAGTTGAATATGATTTGAGTGAATATGGGAAGATAAACAATTTTGGCTGAAGGTCTACTTCTTATTTTCAAAGGAATTTTTTATTCTTGTTATTTTGCATAACTTCCATTGTAGAGAAACTACAAAAAATAAATTAAATCTAAGTATAATATAATTCAAATTCAAAAATATATATGAATGGAAAGGTAATTAAAAGAGGAAAAATAAAATAATTCAGTATTCTTGTATTAACCAATTGAAAAACATAAATGACAGTGTGTTCTTATTAAGCAATTAGAGAACTTAAAACATTAATTGTTGTTTCTAAGTATTAGACAATTGATGAACAAAAATGGAAGTGTATTCATATTATCCAACTAGAGAACATAAATAAAAATGTACCTACATTAAATAACTTGATAACATAAGTCAGTGTGTGCTTGTATTACCTTACCAGTGAATATAAAGGATAGTGTGATTGTGTTACCCAACCCATGAACATAAACAATTTTAAAAAGAAAGGTTTTTTTTTTAAAGTCGTGATTGTAAAATAAATTATGCATGAACAAATATTTTTTAAGAACTTCACAACATTTAATAGCCTAGATCTAACACACACTGATAAGTGAGGGTTTTTAATGAAACTTTGCTAATTGTGTGAACTAACTGGTAAATAATAAAGATAAATTAGAATGAAATCAAGATAATTAAATTATTTTTATAGTAATTGAAATATAAAATACATGTCATGTGTTCTATTTTGTTTTTTAAAGTAAATTATTATAAATCTATCATGTCATAATTCAGTAAGTATTAGGTATATATCAGGTAAATATTATGTAAGTATCGATTAAGTACCATCGATTTATATCTAAAATATTGATACGTGTGTCACCTTTCAATCCCATTTTTATATATAATATCTAATTTTTTAGATCTTTCTTAGTTTTTATTATGATTTATAAAATTGACTCAATTTTAATAAGATATATGATTTTGAATGAAAATAATATTTTTATTATATCTAAATTCAACGTTAATCCACATATAACCTTAGACCCATAAATGTGATAGCATCAATCTTACTCCAGGAACAAATATATTGTATCTAAAGACACTTCAAAGTAGATATTAAACTCACCTCTCCACATGAAATACACACCTCTGGTCCATTCATCATTTAATTCTATCAGGAGATTCACCTAATTTTCAATCCAAGTATGTTTTATGCAGAAATTTCAACTTTCACAAACACATATAATACTAACTCTGCATGGATGTGCTCCAGTGACTCATAGAAGAAATAGGCCTCTCTGCGTATTATCTTGTATCCATTTATTTGGGCTCAGACCCTTTTCTTCGAATTACATTATTCGAAGAAAATAATTAATTATTCTTAAACCAATCTTCCAAAAGCTATACATATATCAATCTTAAATTCAAAATAATAATATTCATTCTCAATTTAAATTTTTATTAATTGTTATTGGAGCTTTACCAATCATTGACTGTTTTTTTCATCGATAGTTTTATTGTCCTTGAGTATGGCAAATATCAATAAGGTTGTATTAGTCTTTGCTTTAAGATAGAACTTAAATCAGAATTTGTTTTCTTCATGTATTCATATATTGCTACCTAATTAGGGTGTGAAAAAAAATTGTGTTTTAAGTGCTTCGAATAAAAAATTAGGAAATTGAGGATTTTTGAGGTCATAATCAAGCGAACATAGTTTTCAAATTATTTTATGCATGTTTGTATATATATTATTAAAAGTATGATTGTTTTGAACTATCCTGAATGGAAGTACACAGCCTGGGCAAACATTTTGAATTATAATCAATTTTGGGGGTTATAATTTTGGAACCTATGAGGGACATTTTCATGTAAACTTTTGATGAGTACCACAAGATTTCGAAATAAGATAATTTAAGCCTAAACACTTACTTTACTTTTAGCTTTACAATTAAAACAATTTGTTGTATAGTACGGTGGAGAGCACATATATTTCTAATATATTTTATATATTTTAAAGAAGGAAAAGAAGTTATACTATAAATATAAAATAAAGAGATTAATTAATTTTTAATTGTTTATCTTGAATGTATTTAAATTTAAGCTTTAAAAAAACATATATTTGTTTTTTCCCAAAACTAATCCTCATTCACCACTGAAAAAAATATTTATGCATTTTTATTAATTGACGAAAATAAAAACAAAAATCAAACATGGATGAATTTTTTTTACTGAAATAAATTATTAGTTAAAATATGTTTCAAAAAAATTGCGACTACTAATATTATTAAGGTGATGAACATACATAAAAGACAGTCTTCCCTCCCTGGTTTTGTTTAATACCACTACTGCTGCTGTAATTTCAAGATATATGTAATCCGATGCCGAAGGCCTCGCTCGACACGGAATTCTGGAGGATTTGTCGCATAGTATTTTCATAAGTGCGAATTTGTTGCATACCCAGTAAACCTCGCAACCCAATTAAAAAAGAAAAAAAATTGAGTGCAATTTAATTATCATTTGGATGTAATGTAAGAAAACTTATCATTCGCCGTCCCCACATTGATGTTGTCTGCGTGCTTCGCATGTTTTTTTTTTCCCCCCTTCCTTTGGGGACATATGCACTATGTTTACCAGAATATAAAATTTCGCTACTCCAGTTTCCTTGTAATTTACAAGGACAAAATATTATATTTATATACACGATGATAATGTGATATAGCATTTAAATATGTTTATTGGCATGTAAGGGCTGTGTCAACGACGTCACGATAAGGCTGTCGGAAATATTTATGATAAAAACGGCATTGTTTGAGTGAGTCCGCACAGCATAAGAGCCGTTATTAAAAATTGCATGTTATGAGAATCAATGACGATGATATATGATTGTGATTAAAAATTGCATGTTATGAGAATCAATCACGATGATATATGATTCTGACAAACGGCTCTTACGCTGTGCGGACTCATTCAAATAATGCCATTTTTATCTGGAAGTATATATATAAATCCGCTGCTTACTTGTCATCACTATTCTTCCCCTGGGATCCTAGATAGTAGTGTAATATATGCGTAGTAAAACGTCTCTCACCGGTCTATGAGGTGCAATCATGTGCAGGACAGAATGTGGTAACATGCCCTATTCTTTCTGTGTAAAGGGACCCTTTTTTCAAATAACATCATTTTTAGAAAACATAAAAGATCATATTACGAATATAAGCAATTAAAAAAAATAGTCAATATGATTCGATGGTTTTTTTTCCACTTTAATGTTCATTTTGACATATCATGCATATAAGACAATCAAATTTTTAAAGATTTATTTCGACAAGATTTTACTTGGAAAAAAAATGCACTATTCAAATGAGCATGCATTACGAGAATTAATAGAGTCTATAATGAATCTTCTTAGTCTTTATATTTTATATTTCCAATGTTGATTATTGCTAATTTACTTGTTCTAGATGCATTTTATGACACACTTATTTATGTTTAAATTAGTCTTTAGTCTTTCCTTATACATCACGGAGTCTTCGCATTCTCTTGTACTAAATTTTAAGAGAGGCGAGAGTGCAAGCTAATTGTATAACACTAAGTGCCACAATCAAGTTTTCTATACATCTCACAACCCTCACACCTCTTAAAGGCATGTTTTCAAGAATTGTGTGACTACAATATATTTAAAGATGCCACATGTCATGTTCATAACTCCATGCCTCACAACCTTGCTCAAGTTAAATGTCTTGTACCGCATTTTTAAAATTTACCAAGTATAGAGGTGGGCTCATACAGTCTGTGTTGTAGATGAAAAGTGACATAAGATTCACATAAGCAGTGTGATGAAGACATGTGAACAACTCAAGTTTATTCTTCTATAAAATTGTGAACAAGATCCATAATCAAGATACAGTGGGAAAGAAGATTAAATTAAATTGTATAAAGACACCTTGCAAAATTAATTCAAATGAACAAGAGATCAATAATGAAACAGAGCTCCATCCAAAGAGCATAGAGAGATTCTAAAGTTTGTTTGTAAGAAAATTAGAGTGACTAAACATTGAGAAAGCTTAAATGAACAATGATGGACTCATATCTCTATTCCTATGGCACACCGTAGATATTACCATGTCCATGAGGGATGCATTAAGATTAGGTTTCATAGACTATAGTTTTATCTTCAATGAAGTATAAATTTTGATGTTGATTCTT
Organism: Torreya grandis; assembly: GCA_037957365.1. Taxonomy (NCBI): domain Eukaryota; kingdom Viridiplantae; phylum Streptophyta; class Pinopsida; order Cupressales; family Taxaceae; genus Torreya; species Torreya grandis. The sequence continues at coordinate 1,185,566 of JARHVA010005253.1, read as the reverse complement.
GAAGACCGTAAAACTCAATACACAAATATGTTGAAACCAAAAACTATATAAATTAATTATTTAACTCACCTTTGCACATGACATCAACATATATTTAAATCTATTCATCTAATTATTTGAGTTGCTTCACTTGATCTTTAGGCCAAGCATGATTTATTGAAATGTTTAGACTTATCACAACTACATACAATACATATTTAGTCCAGGCATGCTTTATCCAAAAGTTTAGACTTCTTACAACCATATACACTACTGACCATGCATGGATGTGGTCCACTAACTTGGAAAAAGAAGATATATATGATATAATTAACACATTTACATATTATATTCTTTCCACATCTTTGGCTTCAAGCCCTTTCTTTCAATCACCCCATTTGAATATTAAAAAGACTCTGCCTCAAACCAATATTCCACAAGTTCTAGATATCCCACCATTGAGAATGGTAATCTTCGTTTTGTGTTGAAAAGGGTCCCAATAACTAAACCTAAATGTTGATTTTTTATAGATCATTCAAATTCATATCAAAATATAATCTTGCACAATATATATGAGGATAGTTATACTTAAAACATTAGCATACCACTTAATCTTCAATATCTAAGCACTCATCTAAAGCACAGTTAGATAACTCTAAGATCCTAAGTATGAAAATAAAACATAAATATATACTCATGCACATGAAAATATACTAAATGAAAAAAAAAATAGTAAACATCATCTATATTTAAAAATATCAATATTAAATTATTGGTTATAATTATAGAACTCATCTTTGCATTCACATAAATATACATTCATTACATATCACACATCATGCAGTTTATAATGATCATCATGCAAGGATCATATTTACATATGAACTTCATAGGTTACGTCTCTTATCCTTCTAACTCTAGCTTAAATATTTTTTCTAGTGAAATAAACTCAGAAACCCTAAAGCATACAACATGTAAGATCTATTCAAATGAGAGGTGAAAGTCATTATTTATATCTTTAAATATACACCCGTGTACCCCTAGCATTTTAATTAAAAAAACTACTTTCACCAACTTTCTATGCATCTTATAATATTAAATTTTAGATACATTCACTTATCCATGTAATAGTATATTCATTTACCATATTCGCGTATTATTTTCCAATCCACATTACTGTTGTACAATATGCATCCTCCTTACCTATATGATTGTCATATGTCAACTTCTCTTTCTCCTTATTTCCTTCCACAATATGCATTCTCCTTGCCTATATGATTGTCATATGTGAACTTCTCTTTCTCCTTATTTCCTTCCATTGGATATTTATTTATTTTTGACCCATTACACATCATGATGTATGTACAAACTACTTTTTAATGTGTGAATGATATTTGAAGATTCCCTTTTCAATTGCTAAACATCCTTTAGCACATCTGACCTGCACATCAAACCTTGTATAGAATTTGAATAGTTCACTTAGGTGAAATTATAGGGTTTGAAACAATGTTACTTTGGCTCAAATGGTATCCCCAGTTGAAATTTGTGTAATAGTGATAAAGTTATACTCAACATAAAATGTTTAATTAATTAATTTATTTATTTTCATACTAATAATTAGATTCAAAATATTATTCAAGACTTTACAAAGGTTGATAGACCCAAATATAATAGAGTTCCTAAGTCCATTATATTTTCCACTTTAAAAATGTATATTATATTAAGTTTTTCATAATTCAAAAGATTATTACTAAGCTTTCATTTATAGAAACAACATGAATATTTTTGTCATATTCTAGTATATATGGAATTTAATTCTAAAGATCTAAGCATACAAATTTTACATCTATGTCTTTTTCTTTCGGTCAGTGATAGGTATTCACATACATCTTATTATTATTTTATATTAATTTGTGTGTTAATATAATTTTAATTTTAATTTATTTCATTTTTAAATATGCAAGCATTATAGTTCATTAATATATGTAATATCTATTTATCATCTATAGAATCTATCAAGCACTTGGAATAATAATAAAAGAAATCAAACATTTAATAAAACATTCATCAAAATATATATTTTTATATTTTGACAGAGACCACCAACTATTAATTTATATGTTATCTGAACTTCTTCATTGAAACTCTTCTTATTATTATTTTAATGTATAAAAAATATAAATATAATTGTATTACTATTTGGTTTAAAGTAGATCCCAAATCTTATATTGTTTTCTTCAATTTTATTAATATATTCTTTCTCAATTAAGGTAAGAAGATAAAAGTTTTGTTGCAAGTAATTTGGGAAAAATGATAAGAAAACTAAACGAGATTTATGAAGTCAGAACTAGACGAACACAATTATAAATTATTTTGCGCACATCTGCAATTTTTAATAAAACGATTTGATGGTTTGTACGATCCAAAGTGGAAATGTGCAATCTAGACAATCTTTCCGATTCTAATCAGTTTTTTGAATTATAATTTTTTAATTTTTGAAAGGGCATTTCCTTGTCACCTTAGTATAAGATAAGCCTCATAAATAACCAAAACTAATAATCAATTACCAATAAAAAATAAAATTATGCGTTTTCATTAATTTAAAAGATAAAATACAAAATTTGAAAGAGGTTGAAAATTTATCACGCAAATAAATTATTATTTAAAAATGTGTTGAGAAAAGGTTGCAATTGCTTGTATTATTAAAAGTGACGTAGAAAAGGTTTGAAGATGCATTAAAGACGGATTTTCCTCCGTGGTTTTATTTAATATACGACTGCTGTAATTTCAAGTTGGATGTTATCCTACTTGAATCGGGCCTGTATGTCATCCACAAGCTTCTGGCTGATGCGGAAGGCCTTGCTCAACATGGAATCAGGAAGAGGAGGTTTTGCTGCAAACAGAGAATTAGCAATGGTCTGAACTCCCGGAAGCTGGCTGCTCAATGCACCTATGGCCACTGCGTTTTCGTGACCCACGTTCTGCTGAAAATGCACCAACGCCTTGGGAAACACGAAAACGTCTCCCTTCTCCAACGTTTTAGAGAAAAACGTATTGTTAGTATCAATAAATCCCACAAAAAGATTGCCTTCCATTAGAAAAAGAACTTCTGTTGCTCTTGGGTGAGTGTGAGGAGGATTTATTCCACCCACTGCATAGTCGATGCGGACCAACGATATTCCCAGTGTGTTGAGGCCAGCTATCTGTCGAACGTTCGCCGCCGTTACGTTGGATCCCACAGCATTGTTTGTGTTTCCCGGTTTACTCAAACCCGCAAAGAAGAAATCCTCTCCTGAAACCGCCTTTGGGTCTTTGCACACAAACCCGTTCACCAAGACTGTTCCATCAAGTTGTTAGTAACCCACCTACATATATACAGACACAAATAATAATGATTATGATTTAAAAATTCACCTTTGATTTGCTTGTCTGCAACGCAGAAATCTTGCAAAGGATCGGGATCCGCTCCCATAACTTGCTCACTGTAACAACAATCAACACAAAAACGCCTAGGGTTAAGTAATACATGCGAGTAGCCATTTTATTGAATAACAAATGCAATCGGAGAACCCACAACAGTAGTGTGTGTTTAAGTTGTGTATTACAAGTTGATTCATTGCTTTATATAGCCCAAACTTGAACTACTGGGTAATAAATAATTCATCTTAGATCGAGGTTAACAAATCCGTAATAAATAATTGATCTTCACCCGATAAATATTCACTTGCGTGTAACGTTATAAATTATACTGGTCGACCTTTGTTCGGATTTTGAATTGAAAGTTTTTCGTTTTGCTATCAGAAGTCAATCCTTAAATCCTAATATATTAATTATATTTTTGAAATGTATTTGTCAAAAATTTAACATAACAATATAATTAAATTGATACCTTTTATTATTAATAAATACAATTTTAAAAAAAATAATAATAATATTTTAAATTAATATAATATATAATTATTTTTAAAAATGCAAAACTTATATTATTATAAAAAAGTAAATTGATATAACACTCGGATAGTTGAATGGTTTCACCGCCCAATAGTATATATGACACGTCTTTTAAAAATGAAAAGTCAAAGGCCATATGTCATCCTAAGAAAAATATTTTTGTGCTCCCAAAAATGGTAATAAAAGAATGCATATACAATAATAAAATATAACCTCACTCAAATATTTCAGATATATGTAGTAAATGTTAAGGGATTTCAAAATCAAAACACTCTAATATATTCAAATCAGTTATATTCTTTTGTAGTAACAATTTTAATAAATTAAAGAAATGGTTTAAGATTGTAATTTCATTATCTTAAAATTAATTATATTTTTTTATGGTGACAATTTTAACAAATCATTTTTTATGTTTTCTTGTATTTAGATTAAATTTAGTGATATGGAGTCATGTTCACTTATTATTGTATCATTTTCACATTTAAAATTTCTTGCAATTTAAGGTCACTCATTCGTTCTATATTCATTTTCATCCTCTCAACTATTTTCAATCTACTTTGGGCACACTAAGGTTAGTATCAAGATAACATTCTTATTTAGTATGCAAACAGAAATGTCTTAGACACCATGTCTTATGAGTTCTTTTCCTTAGTTATCAAGTCTATGTTTTCTATTGATAGTCATTCTTAGCATCCGTGTTTCAGTTTTTTGAATTTGTATGGATAAATAATAGAAAAAGCCCTGGAAATTTTATAATCTAAATCATTCAAAATAAAAGGCACTGATAAAAAGCCATATATAAAATCAAAATTCAAAATCACACAGAAGATGTGATTCATATCTTAGCACATTTCCTATTTTAGTGAATGTTCAAACTCCAAAATAGGTCTCATAATAGAACCAAAGATCTTTGGGATGCAGTAAGATAGTAAAGCAGGATAGGAGGTCTCAAAATAATCTATAGTGTTACTTAATCTCTCAATCAATGATCTAATCTTTACATTAGACCGACAAGTCTATAAACGGTCCTGAGGAATAGGGAATATATTGTGAGAAGGTAGGTCCATTTTAATTTTCATACATATAACCTTCATGGGAAGATATTTATACTTCACTAGATAACCCAAATTTATGTTTTTAGGAAAATTTATCTAGATTACTTAACGTCAAAAGTTTTCTTGTTTTGATTACTTAATTTAAGTGTCTTGTTTTTTATAAAGATTATTTACCTAGGTATCTCCTGCAATTTCCCCACCACCCACTTCATACTCCCATTTGATAGGTATGTTTATTTATAAATCTTTTTTTCCAAACTTTTATAATCTCTATTCTTCATCACTTTCTAAACATGTTCATAATAGGTTTATTTTAGTTTAATCTATCTTAAATATAGAAGCTATATCTTTCACCAACTATGCATTGCTTCTTTAAACAATTGCCTTATCCTTATTGGATTTCCTTGGTTATATTTATAATACAAAGTTTTTTTCTCACTTTTTTGGTGGACAATTTCATTCCATTTTCTATTTTAATTTTTTCCATTGTTGAATTGAGTTTGGATTGTTACATCTCATTCATCAATGTTATTTTACTTTATGTGTATTTTCCATCTTTATTTTTATAAGATTTGTTACTTGTTTTACATCAATGTTGGATCTATTATTTCATTTTCATGTGTGCTTGGTTTGATATGGTTTGTTACTTTTCTTAATTAAGGTACATTTATTTATGTTTGTTAGTCTTTTTGTAACTTTATATTTTTGGTTACCCAATTTATTCTCATTTTATATATTTTTACTTGGTCTTTTGGTTCTAATTTAGCATTTTTCATCCGACCGTATCAATTTTTCAAATGAGTTATTGAGTTATGTAAAGCACATTTATTTTGATTTTCCTATGTTTGTTTGTTTTTTCTCTTTAGTTTTATATCCTTAAGGTGTGTCTAAAGTAGTGAATGCTCTCTCCATTATAAAGACTTAAAAGACAACCATTCAACGATAAAGGTGATTCAAGGTATGTATATGATACTTTCAATTATTTCTTAAAAATTTCTACTATCATTTTAGTTTAAAATTTTCAATTTATGATTTTTAGTGCAACTTATTAGCTCAACATTGTGTGTTGCTACGTTATTTCTCAAAGCACCACCCATGTTAAAACTACATTCCATGTGATGAGCTTTGTATGAGGCATATGTATACACATAATATTTTTAAATTTTAACATTTACTAATTTATTTTCTTTTGTAAGAGCTTATTGAGTTTCAATCTCTCTGAATGCATGACTTAAAGAGTGCATAAGGAAAGGGGTGGTTAGATATTTGATGCTTCCTAAAATTATTGGTCCATATACCATTACCTAAAACCACTACAAGTTACTTCTATCTATCTCCCTAAGCAATTAAAACCCATTTATCCACTCATCTTAACAATTCATCTTCTAAAATAACCCTTGACTACACATATAACCTTTTTTTTTATTTGCTTACTACGTTAACTAGGTCGATCTTGTTAGGGATTGAGAACATATTATGAAACTACATTGGCTTGGCCAACGTACTTCAAGACATAACAACTATCATTCTCGCCTAACAAGATTAATTCAATCATTCTTACCATCTAAATTCTCAAGAGGGTTTAGGGTTAATCATTGGATATAAATACCTCACTCACTTCAATCCAATGAAGATGAACATTCATTTTCACATTATTACAGATCACAATTCTCCTATTTGTACACTTAAGAAGTCATTTCTTAGGGGTTTTCCTTGGAAATAAAAAAAAATTATCTTGAGAGAATCTCTTAGATGTAGAGTGGGAGTATTTTAGCCTAGAGCTTATTTACATAGTATAATCCTCAAAAAACCACAATAACCTATTATAAATCACCATTGGCCAAGGAATATATTGAGGCATGATAGGTTCAATTCAAGGTAAGTATTCCTAACTTTTACTCTTTCATTTTGTAGATAGATATTGCATAAGGTAATATGATGAATATTTTACTCCTTGCTTAATTTACCTCTTAATTGTATTGAGTGTATTTCTCTTTGAATGTGGGTAAGTGTACAAAGTTGGGGAACAACAAAGGGCCTACCCTTGGACATGTTTTTTTTTTGAAATTTCATAAATCTCAAATTTTGTAGATATTTTGAGATATCAACACTAAAAATTTGAAGATGGTATAATAACATTGATTGTAGAATTTTTAGTCTAGTTTACAAAAAACTAAGTTTTTTTGAAAAAAAATGGTTACATATAACTACGTCAAATATATAAGCATTGAAGATAAACTCTTTTTCTTTTTAGGAAAATAGAGTAGATAGATGTCCATGTGACCCACCATTTTCTGAACATTATTTAATATTGTTTGAAACACTTTGGTGAATATTTATATAAGATCTTGTAATTAGTGACTTATTTTTTTTATATCTCTTCAATGAATATTTTTTTATAAATAAATTTTGTAAGTAAATAGATCTTGAAAGATGACTGAAAAATAGATAATTAGCCATGTCAACCCCCTAACTACCTAAAAATTGAAATTTGATTTTCTTTGAATGTGTGTATAATTAGGCCTAGTTTGTGACGATATATATATATATATTTTGCACTTGGATCAAAGAAATATAAATTACATAAACATGAATAGGTATTTATATTTATGGCATGTAGTGACATTAAAAATATATAGTTATAAATCAACATACTTTGAACCCTTAAAATAGTCAAAAATTTATAAAAATATATATGTTTAGATAGAGAAGAGCATGATCATTAGCATGGTAATAATTTTTTGAATTTTATTGTTGAAATCCATAGTGTATTTGATGATGGAAGTTGTAATTTTTTATTTTCTATCAAAAATCTCAGACTCAATTGTAGATTGGTAGGTCCAAGCCTTTGGCTTGGGAATAGAAGCCATTTTCAGTAAAAAAATATTGAATTTTTGAAATAAAAATTCAATAATAAGTATGTGTTATAACCTGTTCGTATTATAGCCCATATGTGTTCCTATAGATCTTTTTGAGTTTCTTGGTGTAAAGTAATGGGAACACGTATGTGTTCCTATTGATTTGCATGAAGAAACACAAAAATATCTATAGAAAGGTCATATTTACTTAAAATTCTTATTT
>JARHVA010005253.1:1170000-1172500 GCA_037957365.1 Torreya grandis | reverse complement strand
TTGTAGAAAGCATATTCTCATGGTATTATGTTTCATAAGATGTCATGGACTAAAGGAGACACTCTTAGGATAAAATATTAACATCTTATTGTTAGAAAACAACTCATAGTTTCAAGTTAAAAGGAGTTATTAACAAGGTGTAATATACATTTTTATCCAAATTAATAGTTTTAAACATATATAAGAGGTCAATCATAATTTCTCACTAAGATTATATGTACTACTAATAGGGTACGAGATATAAATAAGTGATTCACAACATGATAATATGGAAGACTACAAGGCTTTTCCCAAATCCCCTCACAAAAATTAGAATTATATATAAATATAATTTCAACTATAGGCATTCAATACCATAAATGCATACCCATATGATGATTCTACTAATTGTAATAAATATATTCATCGATATATTCACCAAAATTATATAATAATCAAATTGTTTAAAATGGAAATATAACACTAACTTCCCTTTTTTACCTTCAACCTTGACTCTTTCCACCTATGTTCTAAGGTATATGTTAATGTGTTTATGAGTATATAACATTAATAATTAAAATCTATGTAGTAAATAAGGTCTTACCCACCCATGAATCTCATCATGGCCTTGTGATACAAGATCAATGCCTCCAAATTATGAAGTCCATTCATGAATGTAGATCATAAACATATATAAAATTAGGGGAATCAAAAAGTAGTTGATAAAGAACCTAACTTCCTCCTCCGACTCCATTAATAATGTGTATATAGCATAGTAATAATATGAGGGGAACCAACAAGTAGCCAATAATAGCCACAAGTTCCTCCTCGAGTATATAAAATAAGGGAAGCTAATAAGCAACCCATTATTCCCCAAGCTTCTCCTTCATTATCTCATAATAGTGTGCATACACAAAATGATGATAAGAAGGCAACCAACAAGAATCCAATCATGGCCCAAATTTCTATTTTCCAGCCTCATGGTAATATACCTTTTTTCCATTACCCATACACATGTTGTTATAGTAGTGACCAATAACGAATGTGGATGTAGTGGTGTCAACTACCATGGCAGTCCTACATATATCCTCAAGATAACTCAATATATACCTCATTATCCAATATAGAAAATGATTCATCATCTAATAATCATTAACAAAATATATAGGTCCACAAAATAAATTATCCATGGAATGTAATCAAACCCATACCATAACAAATTCATGTAAGTATATTTAATAATCATAATCAAATTATAATGGTTTGGAAGTACAAAAGAATTAATCAACTCGCATTTTCCATATTTATGTTCATTCAATAATGTTTAATATATCATAGTAACAGGAAAGGAACTAACATGCATCATCCATGGCCCCAAGTTCCTCTCCCCATCATCATGTTAGATTACATTTTCTATTACAACCATCCAATCAAAATTTTACCTTGTATTTTATCAAAATAGAATGAGCTATTATTTAATAATATTTTATGATCATAGCTATTGTTTTCAAACTAGAATAACAAGTCTCTCTTAATGACATCATTTTTCATAGAATAATAGTCAAGAATAGTCTCAATCATGCATCATCTAATTGATTGGTAGGAATTCCTTCATCCAAACTCTATGACAAAAAAAATTATTAGATAAATACCAATCCTCTTACGCATAAGTTATTACATTAACATTCATGGGGAACAATGTTTTTCTACTCAACTCTTCCTAAATCTACAATATTCAAGACACAAAATATGCATAGGCTAGAACAACATTAATAGAAATTACCATTCCTTAACATGTTCAGGAAAATATAATTTTTTAGAGTAGTCCCACAATTTTGAACATAATGAAATGAACATCAATCCCTTTGCATATCTTAAGGACACACTGCATATCTTGAATTAATTACTTCTTCACATGAAAGGGAAACATATTGAGATATTCATCTTTCCTCAAATCATAATTAAGAGAGTTCTCTTATCCTCCATGAACCTATTCTTGTTGTAAAACTAATCTTAGAAATAAATGTATTCCTTATATTATTAGGTAATTACCTTATGTTGGTGGTAATGTGTCTTGGTAGATTATATATATATATATATAAAATCTACCAAGACACATTACCACCAACATAAGGTAATTACCTAATAATATAAGGAATACATTTATTTCTAAGATTATTTTTACAACAAGAATAGGTTCATGGAGGATAAGAGAACTCTCTTAATTATGATTTGAGGAAAGATGAATATCTCAATATGTTTCCCTTTCATGTGAAGAAGTAATTAATTCAAGATAGTAAGTCATATTCTCATGAAATATGACAATAATCATCATAATATTAATCATTTGTTTTACATTATACTTATTTATGCTCCCTCTTATACTAAAATCACATAAAATTTGCATTAGCGTAAGGCTAGCAAGATTTGATCTTGAACTGGTAAAATTAATGTGCACAAATATGTATTATAAAGAAATAGTAACTCAGGGTTACTCCCATCAATGAACAATTATATATCA
>JARHVA010005253.1:1142500-1165000 GCA_037957365.1 Torreya grandis | reverse complement strand
CAACCAATCATGGCCCCAAGTTCCTCCTTTGAGTCCATCAATAGTGTGTATATAGCATAGTAATAATATGAAGAGAACTAATAGGTAACCAATAATTGCCCCAAGTTATTCCTCAATCATATAAAATAGGAAAAGCCAACAAGCATCCCAGTATGCCCCACGCTTCTCCTTCGCAAGATCATAATAATGCAAATGTAGAAAATCATGATAGGACGGAAACCAACAAGTAGCCAATCATGGCCCAAATTTCCACTTCCAAGCCTCATGGTAATGCACCTTTCTTCCATCACCCATACACATGTTGTAGTAGTGAACAATAAAAAATGTGGATGTAGTGGTATCACCTACCATGGTAGTCCTCCACATATCCACAAGCCATCTTTATATACACCCTATTATCTAGTACAAGTTAGATCACCCACATAATGATTCATCATAATGATCATTAAAAAAATCAATAGGACCAAAAAAATTATCCATGCAATATAATCAAGCCATACCTTAGCATATTCATGTCAGTAGATTTCATAACCATGATCAAATCATAATGTTTTGGAAGTAAAAAAGCATAAATAAACTCAATTTTCCCATATTTATTTTCATCTAATATAATGTAATATATAATTTTAATAGGAATGGAAGCAACATGCATCATCCACAGCCCCATGTTACTCTCCCCATCATCATGTTAGTACACATTTTCTATTACAACCATCCAATGGAAATTTTACCTTTCATTTTATTAGAATGGAATGAGCTATTTTTTAATAATAGTTTATGATCATAGCTATTGTTCTCAAATTAAAATAATAATTTCCTCTCTTAATGACATTATTTTTCATATAATAATCAGAAAGAATAGTCTCAATCATGCATAATCTAAGTGATTTTTATCAATTACTTCATCCAAACTCTATGGAAACTAAACTTGTTAGATAAATATTAGTCCTCTTATGACAAATTTATTCCACTATCAGTCAAGGGAAGCAATGTCTGTCTACTCAAATCTTTCTAAATCTACAATATTAAAGACAAAATATGCATAGAGTAAAAAAATATTAATAACAATTACCCTTCCTTAACATGAAGAGTTTTAATGTGATAAGATCCTCAATCGTCGAGGTACCACATACAAGGCTCAAGGGTTAGATATGCAAAAATAACACTACAAAAATCACTTTATTTAACCTAAAGTTTATTAATCCTTTAAATAAAACCATTATATAATTATCACTTTTTTAAGGATTTTGTTCACCACGAAAACAAATTAGCTAAGAGAATAATTCATACTAAATCTCTTGTTGTTGTAACTATGATAAGATACCAAGTGGAAGGGTGTACCTACCAATGCACCTCAAAACATCCCCAACTCTTTTTCAAATGTTTCATAACAATAATATGACATCTCTTGAATATTACTGCTTAATTTGATTACAAAACTCTGTGTGAATAGTTATTGTATCTATAATTCAATAAATGTCATTTTATCCCATTACTTTTTCAATACTATCTCAAATGAGTATATGAAGGGTCTCACGTATCTTATCACTGACTGACACTTCTAATTTATTGTTGGAAAACTTAAATTAATAAAAATATTTATGGACATGGATTCACAAAAGTACCATACTAAATAATATTTACTACATGAGTCATTCTTATTATTAACAAGAAGGGCAATATTAATATTGTGTTGAGGACTCTACCCTCTAGAATCCACCATAGGGTATAATATAAAATACTACAATCTTTTAAGATTGATATTCTAAAGAATTTTATTTTCATTAGATTAACATCAAAATTTAACATTATTTTCCAACTAATGTTCTTAATAGTGACTTACTCTGGTTGGGTATTTTACATATACTCCTATTCATAGATCTATATATCATTATCTACTAAAATATTGATTATGCACCCAACTTACCAATGCAATTCCTATTTGTTTTTATAATAACAAGATGACAACAAGGTTCTCAAAACCTAATCAATTGAATATTTTATTTTCACACATGACTAATAATTATACCCTATATAGACTCATAACACTCTATGGAGTCTCACATCCTTATCCCAAGTATTTTACTAATGTTATTACGACCATATTTTTAAGGGACAAAAACCTTCTTAGGATAACATAGATGTAAAAATTAGGGAAGTGAGATCTTAAAGATTTCATATTTTTTAGTGAGAATAATATGTACCATCTATATAGGCTAATACTCATATAATAATAAAAAACTCCATTACTTAGTCTATGTTTATCTCTACTTATAAAATTATCATAATATCACATGTCACAAAATCACAAATTGTGTTCTTCTCAATTGTTGAGAAGAGTATTTCACTATTTAACATAGTTTTATTTACTTCCTGTAAGGTTGAGATAATCTCAAGGAAGGTCACATGCCATAAATTGGTTAACTATTGTATTTTACTTCTAGCATAACCTTATTTACTCATTATTTAACCCAAGAAGGATATTAAGCCACCTCTAATGGTCTAGATGAGAGTTTCTTATAGCTTATTAAGTAAGTTTGTCCCTCTTTTCAATAGTATAGAATAGGTGGTTTAAGAATAGATGCAAGAAGGATAAGAAAAATCTTAATTATCATTCAATGAAATAAAAATATCTCAATATGTTTCCCTTTCATGTGAATAAGTAACTAATTCAATATAGTAAGTCATATTATCTAGAAACTAGATAACAATCATCATAATCAATATGTTTCCCTTTCATGTGAATAAGTGACTAATTCAAGATAGTAAGTCATATTATCTAGAAATTGGATAACAATCATCATAATCATCATTATCATTTTTCATACTCCCCCTACCTAAAACCACATAAAAGTTTCATCATCATAAGGTTGGCAAGATTTCTTCTCAAACTACCACAATTAATGTGCACAAATATGTATTTTAAAGAAACAATAAAACAGGTTTACTCTCATCAATGAACATTTACATATCCAAGGTTTATCCTTATTTGAAGGTTTACATAGTATAATTCATTCACAATATCACCTTAGGGTCTCATTAGTATAGACATCCATACACACAAACATAAAAAACATATTTCTTAAACTTATTAGCTTAATAACGTCATACTTGATTTGTTTTTTTATTATTCTCATAACAAAATGATTTATAAGTTTCATATATTGTAATATTTTTAGATTATCTCTAGATGATTTCTAATATTAATTTATTATATATTTATTTAATATTCCTTTCTTTCTTTTTAATCTCTAAATTTGATTCAAAACATAATAGTCAACCTTGAATTTAATATAAACATAATCACTCCATAGTTCCATTAAACTATATTGGTAATATCTTGTTAAATTTATTTCTATGTTTCTCAGTAATTAATTAGAGAAAAGAAATATTGCAAGTGAATTAACCCTTCAACATTCAAGTCAACATATTCCTTCACTAGACACCTCAATCATGCTACTTTGGGATCGAATAACAAACCTTATCAAAAGGGTTTACCATTATTTGATTTCCTCATAATCCATTTCATTATGTTTGCATAGATTTTAAATGTGCAAGACAAAATCAATTATAATAATGATTAAGTATTTGACCATAGATTTTCATAACTAGAAAACTAGAAAATGTTATATTATTATATTCAATGATTAATTCACCATAAACCTATTATTGCTTTTTGGTTAATTTATTATACTCATAAACTCTATTTTGGTTTTCTCATTTGTAAAACTTTGTATATTTTTGGAGGTTGTTCAATCTCTTCTTATGGCTATATATTAGCCTATGTAATAATTTGTCATTTAGATAAATAATATTATATCTGTGCTCTCATTTGGTATTAAAGTAGGAAAATAATAGTTTTTAGGACTTGGGAGGAGGGAGGAGCCCAAGAACTCCAACACATATCCCATGTTTACTCCAAATAGTGACCTACCAATTCCAACCTTACCATAGAGACGTGATTGAATGGATTTTTATATGCTTTGGTTAAAAATCATAGGAGTTGTTTATCAAATTTTTACCAAATATTGGCTACATCATTTATAAAATATTAATTATGTCATTTATCAAATATTGGATACAGAGTTTATCAAATTCTTTACTAAATTTTGGTTGTATCATTTATCATAGTGTTGAACATTGTGGTGACAAACATCCAAATAGCCTACTATATCTTTGAACATTATGGCCTACAGTAAACAAAATACAATATGTAATATTTATATATCTTATATGAGAACCACAATGAGAGGATAGTATTCAAAGGAGTATTTTGTAGCGTAATCTTCCTAAATGAACAAATCAGGTTGGTTACATTAATCCTTTTCTAATGTTTATAAAGCATTCCATTTGATCTAATCCTCAAAACCACTTATAATACCTTAAAAACTACCCTATAAGTGCTTTCTTTTCTACAAATTGAAATTAATATGACTCATTTAAACAACCCATGACATTGCCCAAGGAGCATGGTTTTTCTTAGAAAATACATTTATTAAGGGTTTTAATAAATGTTTTGTCCTTCATATACTTGTATTGATGCATAGTGGGGTTGGTAATATATTTTTTTGGTAAGGAGAGGTCGGAGGTTTAAATCCCCCAAAAAGGATTTTTTAGAAGAAAAAGTAATTTTAGAATTCCCTCTAAATTTGGCAATTCTACCAATTTTATCTGTAACTAGCCAAATTTAGCTAGGAATGTCATAATTTTTTTCAAAAGAAGCCAAAGAGCCCAATTTTTTTTTTCCAAAAAGGGGGGATATTATTTTGAGTAATGGAATTAGTATTTTTCCATATATTGTGATATTTTGTAAAAATCATTGTAATATTTCATTTCTATAAGTAAATTCAAGGGAAAAACATAAAATAGTGCATTGTTGCACATTCATAGTGTTTGATCATATCTATGCCTCTGACTCATGTTTAAAACTAATGTTTTCATGCTTGAGTTACTAGATTCATAGCCTAAAATATCTATACTAATGATGTCTAGGTATCAACCCTATCAATCATAAAGGATAAATAAGGTTAAAATATTCATAAAGCCATCCCTCCATTTTACTCATTCAATTTCATCTAATGACATAAATATTAAAGGTCAAAATTCCATGTATATAGCAAAGTTATGCTCACATGTGAGGAATACCATATAAGTTGGTGTTAATGACTAGTTGATATTATTTTAGTATTGTCTAAGTACCACATATCAATCTCTTTCATGTACCATCAGGTATATAGAAATGCCAATATTCTTCCACATACCAATGGGTATACCATAAGGTTATGTATAAAGAAAGGATTGTTATCTCAGACTAATGATATAATGAAAGGAAAAAATTGATACCTTGAGTTATAAGGAACAAATCCATCACCTTAGGTCATATACTACATAATGGCTAGAAATGGGCCAAAATTCTTTCTACCAGACTCATAGGTTCTTCATGATGACATGTATACCACTTGGAAAAGTAAAATCAGGACACATTTGGAATTTGAAGACTTTTGGCCCATTTTAAATGTCACTCTTACTCAACATACTACTAATTTTGATCAACAAAGTAAGATTGAAAAAGCCAATCAGAAGTCAAAGTTGATGATCATGTTTAGAGTATTGAATGAGGTTCAACCTCATATATGTGAGGCCACATTAGGAAAATATGCTTGGGACAAGCTCTAGATAGTTTATGAGGCCAAAAATGAAGGAACTATTATTCATTTGTAGAGTTAAATTCATTCTCTAAAATTAATGTCCAGTGAAAAAGTGTAATCTTTCCTACACCATGTTACAACCTTTAGGGATTCGGTCCAAGCATTGGGTGCAAAAGTGTCAGATGCATCTCTTGTACCTATTATCTAGAGAGTACTACCACCCTCCTATAGTATATTCATGACTACCTTGATAGTCACAAAATATAAATCATCATTTGATAAGTTGGTAAACATATTGTAACAAAAAGAGTCTATGCATACATAAGAAGAAGAATTGGAATAACATGTTTTTACCTGTAATCAATCAAATTAAAAAATATTATATCAAGTCTTCTAAACTAAATCAAGGTCGTCAACAACATTCATAGTGGGAAAAACAACAAATTTTATGCCTTATATGTGGAAAAATAGCCCATGAGCTAAATAATTATTGGTATAAGTCCTTTTCATAGGGCACTTCAAGAAATAATAAGCCAAGTCACCAAAAATCATCTCATCAACAAAAATGGCAAAGATAAAAAATAGGGAATTAGAGTAAGAAATCTAATTAGCAAGCCAACATTACTGAATAGGAAGACACCCACTCTGAAACCACATTATCAATTAAATGGTGCATAAGATGATTATAGACTCAAGTTTGGCATGCACATATTGGGCAGAAGCAATGAAAACATCAGTTTATTTGTTAAATAGGTAACCCACTGCATCTCTTCATAATATGACTCCACATGAAGCCTGGATAGGGCATAAACGTTCCATTGCTCATCTTCAGATTTATATATGTAAGGCTTATATGCATATTCCTAAAAAGAAGAGAAAGAAACTAGATACCATATCCATGCCTTATATCTTCTTAGTGTATAATGAAGATACATTAGCCTACAAACTTATGGAAAGAAAGAAGATTTCCATTAGCATGAATGTAGAGTTTGATGAAAAAAGTAAAACTAGTTTACCTTCCATAAACTCATATGATTGAGTAATTAGACCTCTAGACAATTCAAAAGGTCATAACCACACCGAAGGTGACAATGATGTTTAGGATGATCAATCATTTAATGCAGATCCACCCATAAGAATAATGTAACATATGCCTAAATACTATACAAGTACATTAATAGATGCTAAACTAGATAGAGCTCTAGACACATCAACTATTGGACCAAAGACTCAAAGAATGACACAAGATGAGGTCAATTTTGTCTTAATGAGCACATCTATAGAATCACTAGATCCATCGATAGTTTAAGAAGCCTTATAGTCTAAACCCTGGAAGGATGTCATGGATATAGAATATCAATCATTGATGAAATAAAAAACATAATAGCATGAAGATCTTTTACCAAGGAAGAAGCCAACCAGCAATAAATGGATATTCAAAATGAAATACAAAGCATACGTCAGTATAGAAAAGCACAAGGATCAAATATATGTAGATAAGGAAGGCATAGATTATGAGTAGAGATTTACTTCTATGGCCAAAATCAAAACAATCCAAATGATGTTTACTTTGGTTGTATAATTTGGATGGAAGATCCACCAAATGGATGTAAAAAGTGCATTTCTCAATGAAGATATACAATAAAATTTTTACACAAGACAACCAGAAGGTTTTGTCTCACTTGGTAATGAAGGAAAAGTATCTAAACTCATAAAATCTCTATATGGTCTCAAACAGGTTCCCTAAGCCTAGTACACAAATATTGATGAACATCACATCCAACATAGATTATATAAGTGTCCCCATGATCCCAATATCTACCTAAAGTAACAAGGGGGAGAGATTGTAATTGTTGTAGTATATCTCGATGATCTAGTTATCACCGACAGTTCAATAGATGCAACCAAAAATGATTTTAACTAGTCATTCAACATGATAGATCTTGGGCTTCTACACTATTGTCCTAGATTAGAAGTATGACAAAATGAATAAATCATCTTTGTGTCCTAGATTAAATAAGTGAAGACAATGCTCAAGAAACTTAAGATGATAGATAGTAATGCAATTGCTACACCTATGGAGATAAGGCTTCATTTGTCTTATACAGATCCATCACCACAAGTAAATACAACTCTCTATTGTAAATTTCTTGGGAGTCTTATTTATTTAACATATACTAGGATAGACATTAGATATACATTTAGCTATCTTTCATGGTTCATGTAGGAGCCAAAGATGTCTCACTAGAAAGCAAAAAAGTGAATACTAAGATATATGAAGGGTACAATGTACTTCATCCTAGAATGTAAGAAGAATGATAATTTCTTCTTGATACGATATTCAGACTTAGATCATGTAGGAAATATTGATGATAAAAAATCCACTTATAGATATGTGTTCCTTTTAAGATCTGGTCCTATATCCTTGGGGAACAAGAAAGATAACTTTGTTTCTCGATATTCCACTGAAGAAAAATATCATGTTGAAGGAGGAGCTAGCTATGAAGTAATATGGTTATGTCACATACTAGAAGGATTGGTAGTACCACAAAAGATACCTACCATATTATAATATAATAGTGAGGGTGTTTTCAAAGTTATTCACAATCTAGTCTTTCTTGAATGCACCAAACGCATTGTGGTGCAAGTTTTTTTATTTTCAAACATGTATAACAATACAACATCTAGATCTAGTATTGTCTGATAGTAGAACACCATGTAGATGTCTTCACCAAGTCACTTGCACATGATAAATTTGAGTCATTTAGAGAATTTATCTCATATTCACTTCAAGTTATGTCAAATTAAGAGGGAGAATGTTAGATTATTATATTTGGTGATTAATACACCATAAGCATGTTACTTTTTTTTAGCTAATTTATTATACCTATGAACTATATTCCAGGTTTCTTCTTTGTAAACCTTCATATATTATAGGATGTTATTCATTCTATTCCAATGGTTATATATTAGACTATGTAATAATTTCTCATTTAGTGGAATAATATTATATTCACTCTCTCAGAAAAGAGGATAAAGAGTGGTTGGAAATTTAGTTCTTCCAATAATGATTATAGTTGTACCAAAATATCTTGTAGTATAGCTGTCATTGCTAGGATAAGAGAAACTATGTTAATCAATACCCAACCCTACCAAAAAATGTATAATTATTAATGTTTATACAACATTCATTTCATGAAATATACAATATCAAGATACCAAAGATAAATAAAAATAAAGCCATTCTGAGTCATAACAATTACAATGCATTGATCTTCAACAAATAACCAAAAAGGCATCCTCATTATATGACCCACAAATAGAAATTTATGATGTAATAAATAATATAAAATTAATAGTAGGGCATCCTCATTTATATAGTATATATAATTAGCAAATTATGACATGTTATTCAACCAATAGATAGTATAAATGAGTATAATGTCATCCTTATTAACACAACCCAAAATGAGCAATTTATAGGTCATATTTTCCACAAAATGTACAATAGTTACTAGCTAATTTTAGTACCATTACCCTCATTTATAAACCTAATTCCAAAGTAATAAATACCACATATCAAAGGAGAACATAATTATATATACCTATTAGTTATCTTACAACCTATATCAACATGTTCGATAAACAACCATTCCTTTATACAACTGTTGGAAATAAGTTTATTGTCAAATTAGATATGGAATTTCAATCTAAATGGTTGTCTAGGGGGATGTATTATAGATAAATAATTAATATATACCAAATACTGGCATGATTCTAGTAAGATAGAGGACATAATTATAATCAAAAAAATTTCCATTAATGATTAAACTAATTACTTCTATTTTCTAAAGGAAGCAAATAAAGAATAAATACATTCTAGGGGAGGGAAGGATATCATGCAAGATCACTCCACTTATTTTTATCTACAAATAATGTCATATATTATTCATAACTCCTTTGTAATTGTGACATCCTTTTCCTTATTCTATTGTTCAAAATTTCTGCTCATCTCTAATTATTCTCTAAAATAGGTGCCATCTCTAGATCTCCTTATACCTGGCTGCTTTGCTTAGGCTTACATAAATACTATTGGCATTTTCAAGGATGATAATACAAAATTAACCATTCCAATAACTTCCTAACATCTCAAAAGTAATTTACGTCTTCTTAAGTCATTTAATTGTAATAATTATTGCATTGGTGAATGTAGGCATATTCCCTAGCACCTCCACTACTACGTTTCACAAGAAAATAGGTTTCTTTTTTGCATTTATTTTCATTTTTTAATAATCTCATCTATTGTTTGTATTTGGATTTTCCTTGGAATTTTCAATGCATGGTCTTATCCATTTAAAACAATCATTAAGTTAATTACATTACATTAATTAAAGATTATTCCCTTAAAAAAAGCATCTCATTAATTAAGGATGTCAGGCTCCTTTTTTTAATTTCATAATACATATTCACCCTTTATTTTATTTTCAAAATAATATTTCAAGGAGAAACGTGTTCACATTATGAAGACTAAAAAACTTTACTTTTACCTAAGCTCTAATCTCCCTCTTAATTTGTCTCAAAAGACGTGCCAAGCTAAGCTCTTTTAATTAATTTGTTTTGCTTTTATTTTATCTATATCATCCCCAATTCATTTACCTTATATTAAATGAAAGATTTATCTTATATCTTCAATAAATGCAATATGATAATAGTTTTATTTTTTGACCGTACAAAGACAATGCTCCTTTATACAATTTCATGAGTGCTACAAGCATTTCTTGGCCAAGACATGAATAGAGCACTCCTAGACTAATATGTAGATAGTGTGATCAAGGTTGGCATACCGCTTGATATCATATTCTCAAGGTTTAAATGTAAAAAATTAGTAGATAGAAATAGAGAGTGATACTTGTTTTCAAGCTAGCTCATCCAGCTATAGCCTTTGATGCTCATTGGTAAGGAGAGTATCCAAATATGGTATATGAGTTAACATATGTATTTATCATAAACAAATATATTTATTTATAATAAGTCCTCACAATAATTCTATTGAAGGTCACTCACTAGAGGTTCATGTCACACATATTTTCATTCATTGATCCTCGATTGATCAAGAAGGAATATGAGACAATAAAACTCTTATAAAAAGGTTCCAATCGACCATTGTCAACACTCTTTGAATAATTATCATTCCTTAATTCACTATAAAATAATACACAACCAAAAGTGACTAATGACAAGGCCTAAATCATAATGTCAATATGCACCCACCTTTTTCTTTGTCATAAAAAGGCCAATAAAAGAGGATTTTCATATGATCATAAGATACATAATGAATCATTTTAAGAGGTTCCAAAAAACCTCAGATCATTCTCTCACATGCTTAAAGTAATGTAAGGATAGGATAAGATGATCTCCCTAAAAAGGCCTTATGACATCCCCCTTCCCTTATAAAGGCATCATCCTTGATGTGATCAACATAGTCATATCACTTAAAAGGTATTAGTATATATTTGTTTCTTTCCTCTCATTAAAAATGGTATTTATTAATTATTGAATAGAAAATTAACATTAGATTCTGGAAACATGTCAAATAAGTACCTTAGGAACGGTATGTCTTCCCATTTTTAAGGTAAATTCGCTCAATTTTGTTTTTAGTTTTGGTTAAATTTTGTAACCAATTTAGGGATTTTAAGGGAAAATTATATCTTTTACAAGAAGGTTTCTCATGATAACCACTTATTTTTTCATAATAGGTTTACTCTTGTCAACATGTTCCTAGCATATATGCTCATAACAAGGTTGTAGAAAGCATATTCTGATGGTAGTATGTTCAATGAGATGTCATGGGCTAAAGGAAACCATTTGAAGATAAAATATCAGTACTTTGTTGTTTGAAAAAAACTCATATTTTTCAAGCTAAAATGAGTTATTAGCAAGTGTAAATTATGAGGCTTTTCCCAATTCCCCTGACAAAAATAAAACATATATATAAACCTAATTTCAACCATAGGCATTCAATGCTATAAATGCATACCCATATGATGATTCTACTAATTAGAATGCATATATTCATCTATGCATTGACAAAAAATCATAATTTTTTAAAGGAAATATCACATTAACTTCCCTAGTTTATAGTCCACCTTGAATCTTGCCACCTCCATTCCAAGGTATATGTTAATGTGTTTATGAGTATATAACATAAATAATTAAAATGTATGCACTAAATAAGGTCTTACCCACCCATGACCCTCATCATGGCCTTGTGATACAAGATCAATGCATCCAAATTCTAATGTCCAATCATGAATGTAGAGCATAGACATATATAAAATGAGGGGAACTAGAAAACATCCAATCATGGCTCAAAGTTCTTCATCTAAGACAATCAAAAATGTCTTTATAGCATAGTATTAATATGAGGGGAGCCAACAAGTAGTAAATAATGGCCCCAAATTCCTCCTTGATTATATAAAAGAAGGGAAGCCAATAATCACCCCATTAGGCCCCAAACTTCTCCTTCATGTGATCATAACAATGCGTATGTATAAAATAATGATAGGAAGGGAACCATAAACCGACCAATCATGGCCCCAAGTTCTTCTTTCAGGCCTCATGGTAATAAACCTTTCTTGCATCACCCATACACATGTCATTATAGTAGAGACCAATAATGAATATGGATGTAGTAGTGCTAGCTACCATGGTATTCTTGCATAGATCCTCAAGACAACTCAACATATACCTGATTAACCAATATGGGTTAGATCACACACACAATGATTCATCACAATAATCATTAACAAAATTTATAGGACCACCAAATATATTATCCTTCCATGATAATCAAACCCATACCATAGAAGATTCATGTCAATAGATTGTGTAATCATGATCAAATCATAATGGTTTGGAAGTACAAAAGCATTAATCAACTTAATTTTCCCATATTTAAGTTCATCCAATAGTGTTTAATATAGCATAGTAACAGGAAGAGAACCAACATACATCATTCATGGACCTAAGTTCCTCTCCCCATCATCATGTTAGTACACTTTTTATTTTACAACCATCCAATAGCAATTTTACCTTGCATTTTATCACAATAGAAGGAACTATTCTTTAATAAAGTTTTTTTTATTAGAGATATTGTTTTCAAATTGAAATAATAAGGGCCTATCTTAATGCTATCATTTTTCACATAATAATAGGTAAGAATAATCTCAATCATGCATCATCTAACTAATTTTTAGTAATTACTTCACTCAAAATATCGCAATCAAACTTATTAGAACAATATTATTCTTCTGATGCCCATGTTATTCCACTAACATTCAAGGACAACAATATTTGTCCACTCACATCTTCCTTAGTCTACAACATTCAAGGATCAAAATATGGATAGGCTAGAACAACATTAATAGAAATTACCATTCATTAATAAGTAGAGTTTTAATGTGATAAGATCCTCAATCATGGAGGTACTAAATACAAGGTTCAAAGGATAAATATTCATAAATAACACTCAAATAATTACTTTGTTTGGTCTAAGTTTTATTAATTATATAACCATACCTATGATATAAGTATCACTTGAATAAATATTTTGTTCACCATGAAAGTAGAGTAACCAAGATAATAATTCATCCCAGAGCTCTCCGTGTTGCAAATGTGATTTGATACCAACTATCAGGGTACACCAACCAATGTACCTCAAAACATGACCATTTTTTTAAAAATGTTTCACAACAATAATATTCAATCTCCTAAAAATTACTAGTCAATTTGATTACAAAACTCTATACCATTTTATCTCATTTTGTTTGGATTACTATCTCAAATGAGTATATGAAGGGTCTCATATGCCTCATGCTTGAGTGGCTGTTCTAATTTATTGGTGGAAAACATAAAATAACCATTATTTTGATGGATATGAATTCATAAAAGTACTAATAATCATTAGTCCGTGAGTCATTCTTTTCCTTAACAAGAAGGAATATATTGACATTATGTTGAGGTCTCTATCCTTAAGAATCCACTATAGGGTAGAATATAAAATACTCTAGTTTTGTAATATTTATATTCTCAAAAACGGTTATTATCATTAGATTAACATAAAAAATTAAGCTTATATTTGAACTAACATTCTTAATAGTGATGTAATCTAGTTAGGTCTTTTACATAAACTCCTATACATAAATCTATATATCTTTATATGATAAAAGATTGA
Source organism: Torreya grandis (assembly GCA_037957365.1). Classification (NCBI taxonomy): domain Eukaryota; kingdom Viridiplantae; phylum Streptophyta; class Pinopsida; order Cupressales; family Taxaceae; genus Torreya; species Torreya grandis. The sequence continues at coordinate 1,151,119 of JARHVA010005253.1, read as the reverse complement.
TTAAGCACCCAAATTACCAATGCAAATTTAATTTTTTCACATACCAACAAGATGATAACAAGTTTTTCAAAACCCAAGTAATTTTAGAGTTTCATTTCACACATGACTAAAAATCATACCACATATACACTCATCACACTACAGGGAGTCTCACATACTTATCCTCAGTATTGTACTGATGTTATTACATACATATTATTAAGGGATAAAGACATTCATATAATAACATAGAGTTAACAATTAGGGTAGTGAGATCTTACTCATTTCATTTATTTTAGTGAAAAGAATAAGTACCATCTCTATAGGCTAATACTCATATAATAATTGAAAACATTAGTACTCAGTCTATTTTTATCTCTACTTATAAAATTATCACAATGGTTGTCAAATAATGACTCTTTTATTCATGCAAGATTCAATATCATAAAATTTTCTTTTTTCAATTGTTCATAAGAATATTTCACTCTTTAACATAGTTTTATTTACTCCTCTAAGGTTGAGATAATCTCAAAGAAGGTGATATTTCATAACCTAGTAAACTATGGTAATTTAATTCTAGCATAACCTTATTTACTCATTTTTGACCCAAGAAGGATCTTAAAACACTTATAATTCTCTAGATGAGAGTTTCTTAGATCTTCTTAAGTAAGTCTATGCCTCTTTTCAATAATATAGGAGAGGTTGTTTAAGAATAGGTATAAGGCATAACAACCAAGGGTTTTGTTTCCCTTTTAGAGGGATTGGACTGTCTCTTTTGAGAGATTCCCAAACAAAAGGATTGAATATGTAATTCATTTCATGATAAAATGACAATAATTTTGAATTCTTATCAGAGCTTGAAATGTAAGTAAGGCATTGTCCATTTTCCTCTAATATGTAATCATAGTATTTTATATCATCTTTAGATGCCAGTGAGAGAGTAAAAGTTAATTTTATTTTCTAAGTTCCTTATGATCTCACAATAGGACTACATACTAGGACTATTTCATATCAATGTGGATGGTATAATATAATAAAAGCAAATCATGAATTATGATATGAATTTTACCTCAAGTTATATGAATATTTTTTTTACATCTAGTGTTTATGAGGGAAAGCATTGTAGTGTAATTTAAATGGAAATGATCTTCCCAAACATCACACAAGAATAGACAAATGGTTTTAATAAGTATAAATTCACTTATTAACTTCATGCATGAATTGAATATTAATATGTTCAGGCAAATATAATTTTTTATGGTAGTCCCAAACTTTTGAACACAATGCAATAAACATTATTACCTTCACATATCTTAAGGTTTTATATATATTTCATGAACCAAGACACATTACCACCAACATAAGGTAATTACATAGTAATATAAGGAATATATTTATTTCTTAGTGTAGTTGTACAAAAATAATAGGTTTAAGGAGGATAAGACAACTCTCTTAATTGTTATTTAAGGAAAGAAGAATATCTTGAAATTTTCCTTTTCATGTGAACAAGTAACTAATTTAGGATGGTAAGTAATATTCCCAAGAAGTTCAACAATAATAATCATAATGTTAATCCTTGATTCTCTATTATTCTCATTAATACACCCCCTACACTAAAACCACATTAAATTTTCATTAGGATAAGGATGGAAAGATTACTTCTTGAATTGGTACAATTAATGTGTAAAAATATGTATTGTAAAGAAATAATAAATCAATTTAACTCCCATGAATGAACATTTATATATCTAATGTATATCCTTATTTCAAGGTTTGCATTGTTTCTTTCATTTATAGTGTCACCTTAGGATATCTTTAGTACACACATCCATTCACACAAACATAAAAAACATATTTCCTAAACATATTAGCTTAATAACATCATGACCAATTTTTTGGTAATTAGTGAGAGAAAACAAAGATTGAAAGTGAACTGGCCCTTCAACATATTATTTCACTATATACCTCTATCCATCACACTACTTTAGGATCTATCAATAATTTTTTTTTAAAAGGGTTTACCATGATTTGCATTCTTCATAATACCTTTCATTATGCTTTCCTAGACTTATAATGTGAAAGCTAAAATCAATTGTAGTAATGATTAAGTCTCTGACTATACATTTTATTAACTAAATGCCCATAAAAGAGGATAAAGAGTTGTTGGAAATTTTCTTCTTCTAAAAATGATTACAGTTGAACCCTAATATCTTGGGGCATTGCTATCATTGTTAGGATAAAATAAACTATGTTAATTAATCCCCAACCCCATCGAACACCTCATCATTCACCATGATACCCTATAAAAAAACTACCTAGTTATTAAAGTTTATACCACATTCATTATATGAAATATACAACAACAAGCCACCAAAGACAAATAAAAATGAAGTCATCCTCAGTCATAAAAATTATAGTGCATTCATCTTTAACAAATCACCAAAAAGGCATCCTCCTTATAGAACACATAAATAGTAATTTTTGACATAATAAAAAATATAAAATTAATAGTAGGGCATTCTCATTTATATAGTCTATAATTATCAGTTTATGACATGTTTTTTATTCAATAAATAATAGCAATCAGCGTAAAGGCTTCCTCATTTACACAACCTAGAATTAGCAATTGGTAGTTTATATATTCCATAAAATGTACAATAGTTTCCAACTAATTTTATAACCATTATCATCATTTATAAACCTCAATATAAGGGATAAATACCATATATCAAAGTATTAAAAAAATTATTATACAACCTATATCAACATGTTTGATAAACTACCATTCCTTTATACAGTTATTGGAAATACATATCTTGTCAAATTAGATATGGTATTTTGAGTTCAATTATTGTCTAGAGCAATGTATCACCAGATAAATAATTAATATATGCCAAATACTAGCATGATTCTACTAAGACAGAACACATAGTTTTAATCACATTTTTTCCATTAATCATTAAACTGATTACTCCTAACTTATAAAAGAATCAACTAAAGAATAAATACTTGTTAGGAGAGAGGGAAGAATATCATATAGGCTCACTCTACTTATTATTGTCTCCAAACTATGTCCTACATTCTTCATAACTCCTTTGTAGGTGTGACTTCCATTTCTTTATTTTATTGTGAAAATTTGGTGCTCATCTCTAACTATTCTTCAAAATGGGTGCCATTTCTAGATGTCCTTGCACCTAGTGACTTTCCCTATGTTTACATGAAGACTGTTAAAATTTTCAAGGATGATAAATCATAATTTTCCATTTGAATAACATCCTTACATCTTGAAAATATCTTGGGTCTCCCTAGTGTATTTAATTGTAAGAAATATTGCATTAGTGAATGTAGTCATATTCCTTAGTACCTACACTACTATGTTTCACAAGATGATTTAAAAAAAAAAAAATCCCATGTATTGTTTGTATTTGGATTATCTATTGGAATTTGCAACACATGGTGTTTGGGCCCTTTCAAAAAAACATTAATTTAATTACATTGAATTAATTAAATATTACTCCATCTCAAAATAGTATTAAATATTAACTAAGGATGGTTGGATCCTCTTTTTAATTTATTAATACATATTCACCCTTTATTTTCTTTTTAAAATTATTTCTCCATGAAAAACTTGTTCACATTACCAAGATTAAGAAAAACTTCAATTTTACCTAATCTCTGACCTCCCACTTAATTTGGCTCAAAATATGTGATAAGGTAAGTTCTTTTAATTGTTTTATTTTGTTTTTATTTTATTTGAATAATCCTAACTTTAGCTACCTTAATTAATTAATAAATGCAATATTATAATAATATTATTTTTCCAACTTACTAAGATAATGCTAGTTTATGCATTCCATGAGTGCTACGAGCTTTTCTTAACCAAGATATAGGTAAAGTGTATCTAGACTAAGATATAGATAGTGTGATCAAGGATGGAATATCCCCTAATATTATATTTTAAAGGTTCCTAATATGAAAATATAGTGGATATAGAATCAAAGAGTGATACTTTCTTACAAGTTACCTCCTCCAGCTAGAGATGTTGATGTTGACCATAAGGAGAGTATCAAAATATAGCATATAAATTGACATATGTGCTGATAAATAATAAATATATTTATGAAAATTAAGTACATATAATCGGTCTATTAAAGAGCACTCACTAGATGTGCTTGTTACACATCTTTCCATTCATTGATCCTCAGTTGATTAAGAAGGAATATAATAAAATAAAAATCTGATGACAAGGTTCCAATTGAACATTATCATCACTATCCTAATCACTATCATCCATTAATCAATTATAAAATACTACACAACCAAAGGAGACTAATGGTATGGCCACAACCATAATGTCAATATGTACCTACCTTTTTCATTGTCATCAAAAGCTGAACAAAAGAGGATTTTCATATGATGATAAGACACACAATGAATCATTATAAGAGGTTTAAAAAAAATTTATGTCTTACTCACACACATACAAAGGAAAACAAAGCCAAGATAAATATGATATCCCTTAAAAGGCCTTCTGTCATGGGGTGTGGAATGACTCTTAGTATTTGGGAATATGAGAGTTAATCCTCTAGTCCCTTCCAACCTAAAATTTCATATCTTTTGCTCCAATGTTCATAATTTTTTTGAGAAGTTGATTATAAAGGAATTTCATACCAAAAAATTTCAACCCAAAAATTTTCATTTTTTTAAAAATGGAGATCATTATTTTTTGTGAGTAAGAAACATTTAAACTTCCATAGATTTCAGTCAATAGCCCATTTTTATGCCCTCTTTTTTGAAAGTGCAAGTTTTTTGTGCTCTATGCATTAGTGATATTCTTTTGATTTGTAAAATTGAATATCTTTAGATTTATGGAGGTTACATATCATCATATTTCAACACACACAATTCAACACATACTTCATTTATGTACCATAGATATAAGTTCAGTTCTAATTCTTATAGTGTTAAAATATCACAAGTGGAAATTCAAAGTGAAAATCTTCTTGAGGATTAAATAATTACACCAAATCATGATGAGTAAATAAACATAATCGACACTTAAAATATAGAAGGTGAAGAGGTACAATAGGAATATACAAAGCCTACTATCTTTTATGCTTGCCTATGTATTTTAACTTTTTATTTCATACAGAATATCAAACTACCGTAAATAAAGTGTGGACCATGTGTGTGTGTGTGTGTGTGTGTGTGTGTGTGTGTGTGTGTGTGTGTGTGTGTGTGTGTGTGTGTGTGTGTGTGTGTATTGTAAATAAGGACATTAGGAAGGGTCATGAGTTAGGGAATGAGCTCATCAATTTGGTCCCAGGCAATTTTGATATGATACTAGACTTGTGACCTTGTATATGGGGAATTAGATCATGTGATTACCTTGATTAGACAAACTACTGTGCAAAATTAGATTGTAATATATATACTACCTCTTTATTAAAGTATTTGATCCTACCTTTATAATAAAATGATATGAAACCTTTATTCTTATCAATTATTAAGCCTAGTGATTGTAACCATGATTTTACAAGCACAACATTGTATGCACTTGGATTATAAATAACACAAAAATTAAGAGATGTTATTTTGAAATAAAATAAACTCTTTAATTTATTAATCCCACACATTATCTACTTGTATTAGTTTGATATAGTTGTTTATGATTATTTACAAGATAGCTAATAAATAACATAGAACAAAAATGTGAATCCTAATAGTCCATAATCATGATATTTGTAAATTGTTTTCCATCTATATGACCAGTGATAGTGAAAGGGTATTGAGATGCGAGAGGTGGAGTGGGTTTTGGAAGGATATGGTGGTTACATTATTTTAGCCTTATATAATGCGATACATTACCTCTTGGGAAAGTGATAGCATAGATATAGAGATGGATTTAAATGAGATAGCTAAAGCCTTGTAGCCATAGGTGTAGCCATTGGATTGTAATATATCATCTAAAACCTCTCAAACAATGTATTTGTATACTTCATCTGAAACATGAATATTTTGTGCTCTTTCTATCATAATTCTAATCCACAATAGTATTTTAGTAGCCCAAGATGTGTCAAGTCAAATCACTAGTTGAGATCTTTCTTTATTGCATCAATCATCCTGACTAAGCTACTAGTGATGACTAGATTGTTGATGTAAAAAAAAGTAATAAAAATCTCTCCCCTTGATTTTTGAGGTATAGATTAGGATAATATGGATTCTTATGAAATTTATGCTTCATTAGATACTCATAAATTTTTATATACTAGGCTCTAGGATCGTATTTAAGACCTTATATAGATTTTATGAGTCTAAAAACCTTTTGGTTGAGTCATGTAGACTTATTCCTATATATATATATATATATATATATATATATATATATATATATATATATCCATTTAATAAGGCATTTTAATGTCCATATAATAAAAATTCCAACTGAACTATTCATCCATTATAAAGATCATTTTGATTGTCTTTATCTTAGTTGTAGGAGAAAAAGTCTCATCGTAGTTTATACCTTCTTTTCGTGCATAGCCCTTTGCTATGACTATTGCCTTGTGTTTGTATATACTACCATATGTTTTATATTTGGTCATAAAGACTCATTTTCATCGAGTAGGTTTCTTTATTAGTGGAAGAAAAACAAGTTACAATGTGTCATTCTTCATAAGAAGTTGATATTCCCCTTCCATGGCATATTTTTAAGGTTTGGACTCTACATCTTTATGGACTCTAGAGGGATAAAAATTTTATACAACAATTATCATTAAGGACAAATCTAATTTTTCATGAGCCATACTATGAGTCCTTAGTATTGTCGATAAAGTGTTTGGAGTTCCATCTAATTTTGCATCTCAAATTATACTCATATACCATTTAGGCATATGTTGAGTAGTAGTTTGTGGTGTTGAAGCTTTTGACTAACCATCACCACTATTTTCATTTAGAAACTTTACATGTCTAATGCTTGTATCATATGTCTATATAGAAGATGAACTGATTTCACCTTTCTCATCAAACATTACAACCCTTCTAATAAGTATCTTCATAGCCCTTAGATCAATGAACTAATATACTTTCAACTTGTTATTGTATCTGATAAAAATGCATTCCTATGTTTTCTTATCCAATTTATTCCTTTTCTTATTTTGTACATGCATGTATCCCTTAAAACCAAAAAATTAAAGATGAGATATTTTCAACTTTGTCCTAGTCCATTATTCCTATGGTGTAATTATATTATGATCTTTGGTGGGTAACCTATTTAGTAGGTAGATAGTTATGAGACATGTTTTTACCCAACATGAACGAGGTAGTTGTGCATCCTCAACCATTTTTAGAAACATATCTATAGTGGCATGGTTACAAATTTTTACAACACCATTCTACTATGGTGTATAAGGAGCAGTGTATTGATGATGTATTTTATGCTCTATATGGTATGTCATGAAATTTTTACTAGTTTATTCCCCACCACACAATCTAAGTGGAGGGCCTTAATTTTGTGACTAGTTTCATTTTCAATAGAGCCCTTGAACTCTTAAATTATTTAAATGCCTGATCCTTAGTCTTCAAAAATTAAACCCAAATCTTGTAGGGATGATCATCAACAAATATTTTTAAATACTTACATCTTTTTAGGCTAGAAGTTATAGCTATACACAGATTGGTGTGCACTAGATCCAGTGGATAAGGAGACCAATATTCACTTTTAACAAAATGAGCTCTTTGTTGTTTACCATATAATCAACTAGTATAGATATCAAAATATTGCTTGAATATGGGAAGTCCTCTCACAATGTTGTGTTTGCTTAATGCAAGTAAATACCTAAAACTCAAGTGACCATTTATTTTATGCCATAGCTAATATTTATCTTTACCCTTTACAATAAGTGTGTGATAGTCATTGTGTACAAGATCAAGATAAAGCATATTATATATATTTGAATCTCATGTAATATTTGTATATCCTCAATACATGTTCTTGAATAAAAAAAAACCTCTCACCATGGTTGTGATCAAGCTCAACTTTGAGATTGTGATCAAGAAGCTAATTTACATACAATAATTTTGTATTGAGTTGTGAAACATAAAAGACATTTATTATTGTGGTAGTGTGGTTACCAAGTTGTAAATAAACATCTCCTTTACCCTAAACATTATATGATGAGTCATCACCAAGACAAACATTACCCCAAGATCATGATTGGTGTAAAGTGAAAAACCATTATTTTTATCCTATCATGTTCCTTATGACACATGAATCACCATACCACTTGAATTTTGAAGAATAAGATTCCTCATGTGTCTATGTAGTAAAGGCATGATCATGTTATGAATAATGATCATCCTTAATAACATTACCATGTTATTTTTCCTTATTTCAATGATTTTTAGAATAGGTTTTAGGCTTCAGTGGCTGAGGTGGATTCTATGAAGTGAGCTTCTTGTTGGAGGAGCCTTATGTGAATCTATTATACTAGCAATTTTTAAGGTTATGTCCTATATTTCCATAAATAAGACAAACCTTCTATTAACAAGATTTGTTCTATTGTATGTATGATTTTTATGCTTAGTTTTATATTTAGAACTCCTCAATGGATTCTTCCCTTTCTGAGATGAGGTAAGTGT
>JARHVA010005253.1:1117500-1137500 GCA_037957365.1 Torreya grandis | reverse complement strand
ATATTATGTGTTTTATAAAAAGTGTGATTTGATTTGTTATATCTAGTTGTTTGAATAGAAGCTTCTGTTTCCATGTATTTAAGACTACTATATATCACTGATTATAAAAAAATAGTAGTTATGTTTTTAAAACACTTTACTATGATAATATGGGCTATCATAGGGTGTGTTATACTAAAAACTAATTACAATAGTTAGAATATGTAGTTGACTGTGTATTTTATCTATGTGGTATAAACTACGTTTACTATTTTTATTATTGGATAGATAATAATGTATGATCCATTCATATATTTTATGGAATAAATGTATGCTTTGATTAATAAATGTATGCTATGATTAATATTATTTTTAAATTATGTTTGACCAATCTCACGTTATTGATACTGAGTGAGTGAAATGCACTTCACTAGCTTAGTAACATCACAATTCCAAATGAAAGTAATCCGATCAAGTGGTGTGTATGAATTTGATTGATCTATATATCATTATTACTTATTATTCTTTAAAATTTGGCTAAAGTATATTTAGCTATAAATTATCATTTCATGAGTATGACTTAAATATTTTAGTGATATATTGTAATAGAATAGATTTTTTATGATACACTGCATGTTTATTTTTAGAAATCATACATCATACGGGTACTTGTTTGTCTCTATGGATTCTTCCACTATCACTATCTACTGATCCATGAAGGGAGGGCCATTCATTAATGAATTTAGTGCAGGACTCATTGGTATGTGGTTGGTATAGAAAAACACTCGAATGATGCTCTACCTCTCAATAATAGTACTGCTATTGAGATGACACTTGAGATTGTCATAGATACTAGAGAGTTCAGTGAGGTCATGCTCTGGAGAGACATGTATATTATCTATGTATATTTTATTATACTATATTTATTATTGAAAACATTATTATTAAGAGTTGTAATTACCTATTTATTGAGTATTGATAGCAGTGACTATGTATTGAATAAGTAACCACTAATTATTTGTAATTACTTTCTATGTTTTTATTATGGTGTGTTTTCTTATGTTGATAATGATCTGGGATGTATGACTATTGAGGTGTGTAAACATTATTAATGTTATAACATAAATATTTTTGTTATAATAATACTATGTTAATATCTTGTGGTTAGTTTTAACGAATATATTGTTAATCACAACATATTCATATTTAGTGGGTTGGCTAATCTGGAGTTTGTTTGAGTTATAATAGAGAGTTTTGAGAGATATTTACAGAGATTATATCTCAACATTTATGAGAAATAGCTTTCATATATAATATGTATTACCTTATGATTATTATATATAACATAAATATTATGGTGTGTTGAAATTTGTGTCTCAATGTATTCAGCTCTTTCATTTATTGTACATAGATCTGAACTAGTTTTATTATCTGGTATCATATCACAATGAGATTATGAAAAATTATGAGGTGGCATCCATTATTTTATCTTTCCCCTATTGATGGGATATTTTTATTTCAATGAGATCTATATATTATGATAGGTGTGGAGTTTTATTTTAGTTTTATATAATAGAAGTGCATAATTGTAAATTGATAAGCATTTTTTTTAATCTATTTTATTGCTTGATGCTTACAATCTCTTTAAGAAAATTTCTTGTTTATGGATTTTGAATACAATCTTGCACCAAGATAGTGTGCACCATGGAATGTGTCTTTGCATCAATATATGTGGGATAATAAACAATCTAAGACATAATATTTTTCTGTATAGTTTTTGGTTTTCACATGCATCATACCTCTATGTACCACTCACTTTTACCTATTATAATATCTTTTTTTAGTCACCAAAAATTCCATATACCCACCTACAGTCTAGTGTGTCTACCTAAAACATATGATTTGGATATATTCATAGTCTTCTCATCAGTATGTCTAGGTCAATTTTTGGTTGATTATTATTTTTTATGTTTAGTTATAAAATTGAGCCTTCTATCAGATATTATTGCGATCTTCACAAATCAAAGTATATTCATGCATTTCATTGAACCATTCTCTATTGATCATTCAAATAGATTTATTTGATTCACCAACCATAATTATCTACACATATGCTTCGTTTAAGGGGCAAATCAATAATTCAATGGCATTGTGATTTTTCATATCTACATTAAGTTTAACATGATTAACAGCTACGACATCATTTATCTTAGTTCCTTTCAACAACTAGATTGATGACATTTTGGCTTGATCCACATGTATTCCTAGATCCCTACATGCCTATACACATTTATATCTAACTTCATAGTTCATACTTGCATTCATTATATTATCCTATTCATTTCTTTGAACTTCCCTGCCATTTCACCATTTTGATCATAAAAATAGGTGGTTAGTTTATTGTTATATAGTTTAGTTGATTAAGAATTTATACATTTATTCATGATTTAGGTGGTATTTGTCATTATAGATATTATTTCCTATCTTCGTATGGTCACGTACATTAATAATGTCATCAAAATAGTATTTAATAATTTAGTCTTGGTATATTTAATAAAATTTATCAATAGTTAATAGAGAGATTTTATCAATGTCTGTAATAATATTTTTGAGTCCAAACATGTATCTTTTTTTATCAAAGTTATTTAGTTATGGATTCTATAATTAGTGTATGTAATCATATTAAGAGTCAAAATCAAAATAAAAGGAGTTATGGGTTTAGAGTTTTGTCAAAGTCACAAATATCTTGTACATATACATTATCAGGAATACTTGATGTCCTGAGACATATGTGTCAATTATGTGTATGAGAGAGTTTTGTCTTCAAAATTAGCATGTAAAGGTTGATGTTCAAATCCATATCAATTGAGTAAGTAAAAAGATACTAGAGGAAGGAGGAAACTGAGCCTGGAGGTTTCATAGCCTCTCATTAGCCACCAATGACAGGGCCACTTTTTAATTTAGTGGTATTTTTAGTTTTAGTTGTGTGGTGTGTTTATTTTTAGCATAATGTGATTTAAAATAAGAATAAATATTGTATTCTTGTTTACATTTTTAATAAATGAACTATATATTCCTATGTAAATTATTTGAAATGTGATGGTGATGGGAGAAATAAACTATAATTACAAATCACAATGTGGTTTATGGTAAGCTACTTGTAAAACCATTGTCTTTGGTTGTTGGTTATACACATGTAAACCATCAGATTTTAGTTGTTGGTTAGCTATCTTTAAAGCCATCAAGCAAGGTTTGTGTTTGTCATTTGAAAATCATTGAATCATGAGTATAAGTGTAGATATGAGAAAGAAGTTTTCTCCATTTTCACATTAAGAGGGTATAGATAGTATTTATAATGTTCACAAGGGGGTGAATGTTGAGGAGTGTAAATATTATTAATGTAATAACATAAATAAATATTATTATTATAAAAATATTACATTAATAGCTTGTGGTTAGTTTTAATGAATATATTGTTAATCACAATATATTCATATTTAGTGGGTTGGTTAATCGGGAATTTGTTTGAGTTTTAATAGGGAGGTGTGAGAGATATATACAAAGATTGGATCTCCCTATTTATAGGAAATATTTTTCCTATAAAATATGTATTTATGTATGATTATTATATACATTAGAAATATTATGTTGTGTTGAAACTTGTGTCTTTGTGCATTTGGCTCTTTTATTTATTGTACACAAATCTGAAGTAGTTTTATTAATAACATGGTATACTTCATTTACACTTATCTCTCTTAGTGTATTTGTAAGATCACTTCTTAGATTCTTGTGGTGTAATCTATGTATAGTATATATGTTGTTTGAAAAAAAATACACGTATCTCTATGTCTAACTCGATGAGGTTGTTTAAAATTTGATGTAGCATCTCTCAAGCAAAAAATTTCAATACTCACTTAATGTACATTAAAAATTTAGATAAATCTCTTAATTCTAATTAATTTTATATTTAATTTTGTATTCCCATAATTTAATCCCCAAATTAATAGTTTATATATATATATATATATATATATATATATATATATATATATATATATATATATATATATATATATATATATATATATATATATATATATATATATATATATATATATATATATATATATATATATGGCTTAGTACATAATTGTTTTCATGACATTAAATAACTATACCTGCTAGTTATTCTTAGGTCACAAGCTCAGTTCGATGTTTGAGGTTTAACTAATATATACAAGTTTCAATTCAAAATAAGTTCAAGATACAATAAATCCTAATAAAGTTCACACATATAAGTAAATGAGAATACAAAAATTACATGTGGTAGATTAAGATAAAAATTGGGTCTACAGAACAAAAAAAAAAGACGTCGAGAGGTTAATCCAAGAATTATTTGTGTGTGTGTGTGTGTGTGTGTGTGTGTGTGTGTGTGTGTGTGGGGCATGGTATCATAAAATTAGATTAGTTTTATCTATTACTATTATTAAATAAGATTATGATTTGTTATAATTTTTACTTTTTTGAATTATTTTCTAAGATGACCTTTAATGGGAAAAAAATAGAAAAAAAATATCCTAAAATCAAATAAATATACCAAACAACTAGAAATAATGGAACCCATTGATTTTCAAAAATAACACTATAATTTAATTGTTAGAAATCATAAATGTGCCTTGCCAATATTAAGAAGGATCATGTAGCACCTAGTCCCTACCTTAGCAATAGTATTATTGTGACTTTGTAATAATGTTTGATGTTATTTATAGCCTTCTAATAGGAGAGTTGATGAAGGAATTAACAAATAAAGCTATTCCCAATCTTAGCATTCATCACATTCCTCAAATTTGCAGTGCCTTGATGGAGTTGCTTAGATTGCCCCCGAGCCTTAATGTGGGTAAGACTGTATGAGTACTCAAAAGTAGTCTGAAACTTGTTGTGCTTTAGGGAAATCCCTTGGATGACCTTATGAAATTGAAATTAAACGCAGAAAGATACAATGAACATTAGACCAAAATCCTAACAAGAAAACAATTTTATTTTCAGTAACCTACTGTTACGGTATATTGCATATGAGCTACATTTGACTAAACTTTATTTTACATTTTAAAATAAAAAACATCACACTAATGGTGAAAGCATAACATATGAGCTATGATTGACCAAACTTTTTTCTTGTTTTTTTTGGGCTCACATATATTTTTGAATTCCACACCTCAAAGAGAGTTTCAAAACTCCTTTAGGGGTAAATGACATAATGCATGACCTTATCACACATAGCTATTAGACTAAACATGTTATTTATAAATAATCATTTTAATTCTTTATAAATTTTACTACTACATCAACACGTGAAAAAAATGTAAAATTTTAGAAATTTCTATACCAAAATTCAAAACACATATTTATAAAATATATTATATATAATAAATTTTTGATAATTTCCACCCCTTTAAATGTTGTATTGTATTCTAACTATTAAATAAAGAACCAAACCAAACATAAAAATAGTTGACAAGGTAGCTCTAACAACATTGAAATGAAAGTGAGTTCATTTTAATTGGTTTCGATCCATGGTCAAACGATGGCAATGATTGACCATAAACCACACATAGTACCAAGGGCTCAGACGGGAACAGTTGGCAGAATGAGAAGGCCAGATTATAAATTTCAGGTGCTTTTCGTAAAATATAACAGAAGATGTGGCATACAAAACACTGGCCATCGCACCCTCAACTCCATCCCACCACACTACCCAAAAAAAATAAAAATCAGGACAATTGTCGTTGTAAATGTAAATATGGATCATGGGAATATATATATGTGTGTGTGTGTGTGTTTGGGTGTGGGTGTAATAATGGAGACCAACAGGCGTGCACAGAAAGCCATCTGAAACCTACCAAACTGTATGGAACACCAAATAAACCATGTTTCAACTTTTAGTGGGAAAGCCGAGCTAATCTTACGCCTACATAAATTGCAGCCTTACCGGTCAGCCTATATTAATCGAAGATGGTCTCTTCTTAGAGATCGGCCTGATATTTTGGTTAGCGCTATGTAGGCTACAACCTATCTCTTTGCCCTATGAAAATGCATCATACTGATAAGATTTTAATGCTCCTATTTGTGATTGACCTGTGCTGCTATTGGCCAATCGAGAAAGTTTCTTGCCCTGGTGAAGGAGCAACCACTTGTTTTGACTTACCATAATGGTCCTCTGCTCTGCACAAAGCCTATCAATATCCATGTCGTTTGGTATGGGAAATTTAGCCTCGTTCAACATTCTATTGTGGGGGATATTTTTCAGTCCCTCACTGTAAATTTTTACGGCAAGGCCAATCCGCCCTCTATCTCCACCTGGTGGAGGACAATTGAAAAATACAAGAATGGTAAAGCCTTTATAAGTCCGGGGTGAACATTGCAAGGCTGAGGAAGTAGAAGATACACGATTCCTAATCCATAGGCAAGATATTGAAGAGGGTAGACATTGCCGCTATGGTTGTGAGTGTCGTTAAATTTAGAGCTCTGCCTCTACCGGAGAATAGCAAAAATGCAATGTATTTGGTGCTGACGTCCAAGGATGTCCCGGTTGAGGGGTTCAATAAATAAAAGTAAATATGCTCCAATAACACCTAAAAGAATATACTTGTTTATGGTTTATTTTTTATTTTTAAATTACATTTTTATTATCTAAACAATTTAATGGTTGAGATAAATTTAAATAATTAAAAAGTGAAATTTATAATTCTCAACCTTAACAAAGATTAATAAAAACACATAAAAAATACCTATATATAATTAAATATATAAATTATTGCTATAAAAATATATAGTATGCTATTTTAAAAAAAGTCCCATTACTTTAAAAATGTGAAATACACTCATGATTTCATCCTTGGTTTCAAAGTATCAAAAGTATGACTATCACCAAAGAGTTTTTTTTTATTTTATTTTTAATAACAAGAAAGATACATTGGGAGTGCACATGGTTCAAACTATTACCCAAACTAATAGAGAAAGATCTTAGAGATGGAAGGAATTGTGTAACACACCTTGCACTTGTAGCAAGTTAAACTTTATCTTATTTCTATGTCATTTACAGAACCAATTCCCAATTCCAGCTTATAGTTCATAATTACTACCAATAAATTTTACCTAAACTAATAATGAGTTATAAATTTTTAACATGATCATAGAAAAAGATGTAGGACATTTTAAGTTCCTCCCATGATCTAAGTAATTATAAAAAACATTTGAAACAATAAATTTTAGTAAAAAAATAATAAAATGCAATAATTTTTATTTAATATTAAAGTTTATAAAATTTTATTCAATTTATATAATTGTTAGAATTAAAAGAATATTTAAACATTATTTATTATTATATTGGTTAATAAGTATTGACATGATTTTTTTTTTATTTTTTTTTAATATAATTTTTTTAATTTAAAAAATATATAATTAAATGATATTGTAATTGATGTCATGTTAATATATACTAATTATTTAATATTTGTAATTTATTAATTATTAACATTCCATTGATTGTTGTGTGTAATAAAATAAAATAAAATAAAATTTCTTGACTTACAATGTCTAAATTTTCACTTATTTAGAACTCCATTTTCCAATGTATTTAAAGTCTAGTCTTAATTTTGTAAGAGCGTTTAAATTGAAATGCCAATCTTAGTTTAAAGTTGAAAGATTTTATTTAGGAAATAGTTTCACTTTGATTAACAAGAGTAAATTAATTAAATACACATGTCACTAAATTAAAATAAATACAACTCAAAACAAAAATGTTAATTTAAATCATTTAATAAAGAAAGTTTTCAAAATTATAAGAAAGACCTAGAATTCCCTAAAAAGAATAGAAATTTATATCAAAATCAAAAGTAAGATTTCTAAACCTTAAAAAGACATAAAAGATAAATATTCTAAAGAAATATTTTTTTATATTCTAAAGAAATATTTTTTTCAAAATTTCAACAAAACTCTTAAAAATTGTCTCAACCTTTTAAAATAAAAAACATAAAGACAATCCACATATTTTAAAGTTATAATATATATATATAGTATTGTAAATGTATTTCAAAATGAGATTGTGACATTCTCTATAGCTCCCTATTTGAATATTTTACATCAGGAATATTCCAAAACTAGTTTTAAATCAACACTATGAAGTTCAATTATTATTAAAACAATTGGTGGTAGGTAAAAATATAATGAGATAAGGGTAGTAAATTTCAAAGTTTTTTTATTTATTGGTATTTTTATATTTAATTTTTAATAATTTTTATTATTAAATTATTATTTTTATAATAATAAAATATTATTTTCTTTAAATATTAATATAAAATTATATTTTTTTAATTACATATTTGTTTGATTATATAATTTAAATATTATAGGTAATATGTAATATTTTATTTACCTATTACATTCATAATGGTATTAAAAAGATTAAAAATTTGTTAAATTTTATATTATATATAATTATTTTTTTATTGATTTGAATAATTATAAAATTAAAAAAAGAAAATATTATTTAAAATTAAATTATAATTTAAAAATTGTTATTTTTAATATGCTAATATTTTTAATAAATGTTGGAGATATGTCCTATCAAGAGATTAATTATCTTTTTAAAAGGTTTATCTAAATGGAAACAAAACAAAATAAAAATCACAAATAATCTAACTAATCCTCAATTACTAACCAAAAAAAGAAAATGTGCTTAAATAGAGATACAAAAATCGAAAGAGGATGATAATTTAGCACGGAAATAAATTATCATTAAAATGTGTTTAAAAAATGTTGCAATTCCTTGTATTAGTACGGTGTGGTAGAAAAGATGCAAAGATACACTAATAGAAGGTCATCCCTCCGTGGTTTTATTTGATAAACTGTATGTTATCCTACTTGAATTGCGCCTGAATGAAATCCACAAGCTTCTGGCTGATGCGGAAGGCCTTGCTCAACGCGGATTCAGGTAGAGGAGGATTTCCTGCAAACAGAGAATTGGCGATGGTCTGGATCTCCCGGAAGCTGGCTGCTCAATCCTGCTATGGCCACTGCGTTTTCATACCCACATTCTGCTGGAAATGCACCAACTCCTTGGGAAACACAAACACATTCCCTTCATCAACGTTTTGGAGAAAAACGTATTGTTAGTATCAATAAACCCCACAAAAAGACTGCCTTCCATTAGAAAAAGAACTTATGTAGCTCTTGGGTGAGTGTGAGGAGGATTTATTCCACCCACTGCATAGTCGATGCGGACCAACGATATTCCGAGTGTGTTGAGGCCACCAATCTGTTGAACGTTCGCTGCGTTACGTTGGATCCCACAGCATTGTTTGTGTTCCCCGGTTTCATCAAACCCGAAAAGAAAAAATCCTCCCCTGAAACCGCCTTTGGGTCTTTGCACACAAACCCGTTCACCGAAACTGTTCCATCAAATTGTTAGCAAGCCACATCCATATATACAGACCCAATTATTAATAATGATAGAAAAAAACGCAATTATACGAATTCACCTTTGCTTTTCTTGTCTGCAACGCAGAAATCTTTCAAGGGATCGGGATCCCCTCCCATAACATACTCGCTGTAACTACAGATCAACACAAAAACGCCCACGATGAGGTAATTCATACGTATAGCCATTTTATTCAATAATAATCGACATCGGAAAACAAACAAACTTGAAAGTATGTTTGAAATGTGTATTAAAAGTGAATACATAGCTTTATATAGCCCAAACTTGACGCCTCCGTAATAACTAATTGAGCTTTGAACAAAGTTTAGAACTCCGTAATAAACAATATGATCTTGTCTCACTCAGAATATCATTTTTGTCTTGCGTTTAAAGTGGAAATATGTAATCGAAAGTCAACAACTCCATAAGAAATAATTGATCGAAGAACAAAGTTAACAACTCCGTAATAAATAATGGGTGGAGACTCGGTAACATGAATGAAAGGACTGATTGAGAATGTCATTTTCTCGCTTGCGTGTAACATTATAAATTACATCTTACAAATACTTGTCGAACCCATCTTGTTACGCATTGTAAGCGGATCATTTGGACTCATTCAAAATATCATACCAATATGTTGACCGGTAGACATAGTTGTTTATCTAACCGCTATGAACAGTTTTTTTTTTTTTTTTTCAAAGAAAAATAAATTTGCGTTAGACGAAGCACTGACTGGTTCGTAATATTTTTATTGACCCTGTAGACGGCCTGTTATTATAGGTTTCAACTTTTTTACTGGGGCCTTTTGGCTAGCCAATTATGATCTGACATTGTTAGATTGAATATTTAAGATATAGTTTGATTATATATATATAAAAGTAATTTATATTACATTTTATTAGATAAAAATTAATTTTTTAATTATAGAGGTTTTTTTTAATTAATGAATATTAATTTTTTTCTTTTTTCCATTAAAAATTTAGCATATGGAAATTGTTTCTGTCAGATTATAGTTTTGACAAAAATATCGAGCTATCGATTTCAAGAGTAATGATAGCGCTTTTTTTCATTGCAGGGAAGACTTGTAAATTTGTATATTTATATGGTTTGGTACGATTAATTTTTATACCATATTAAATGTGTCATAATGATTAGGTTTATTACTTGTTATTAATTTTTTTGAGTAAACAATACTTATACAACATTAACTTTAATAGTTTGCCAATCCTTAAATACTCTATCCAACTTGAATCTAAATCAGGCCATAACCACATAGATATTTAAATCTGTTTTATAGAGCACATAATCAAACATTATTTTTAGTTAACAATTAAGTAACAGGTATATTTGAAAAGATTTTCATGACACAACTTGATTCAATTATAATATATAACCAATTAAATTTAGTACTGTAAGCTTATACTTTCTCCACATTTAGGGAAGACTTCTTAACTAATCTTTTAGTAAAACTCCTCAACATACATTTCATCTTCTGATATGTTAACATTATTGACTTAAATACATGCAATAGGTTTGTATGATCTGTAATTATTTATAATGCCTAGTTTATACAATAGGAACTCATCATTAAGGTTAGGACCTTGTGTTATATTAACAGAAATTGGAAGTTAGCTTTATTTCAAAATAGTTATGGAGGTTTATGAATATACGAATCATCATGATCCCCATCACTGCTTTAAAAAATCAACATAAAAATGATACAAAGGCTATTGAACATACAAACCATCATGACCACTATCCTAGTGGTTAAAAATGAGTAGGCTCATCATTCATGAAAATTTTAAGGTGCATATATAGAGGGTTGTGTAGAGGAGTTGCTCATGATGGGTGTGTCCAATATCTTGGTCCACGAGGTGGGTGGGTCAGAGGCCTTGGATCACCACAGAGGCCACATTGTGGTTTGTGATGTACAAACAGGAGGAGATTTGTCTTCCCGTATTAGCTGCAACTTGGGCATAAGCATGGATCCTATGCTGGTAACTGATGCTAGATCATCCAATCTCCTCCATGCATGATTTAGACAATCAGTTTGCCGTCAGTTTGAATTTAAACACTCAGTTAATAATTAATAATAGTCTTTGTTTTTTTATGTCAGTTTTTCTTGGACAGCAAACAATACATGCATATTTGAAACTATTCTTAGACTGTTGTGTACTTTTAAACCTTTGTTTAGACTGTTGTGTACTTTTAAACCTTTGTTTAGACTGTTGTTTAAACACCCTGTTAAACTCCCATAAATTAAGCTTTCCTTATTAGTAATAAGTGGTTTTGTACAGCGCTGCAAATTGAATGGAAGAACTTTTTTTTTGTTAAGGCTGTAATCAGAATGCAGTACTGTAATAAAAATAGAGTACTCTGCCTTCTTCAAATTTAATATATGATTTGTGTTTATTATGTCTATTGATATTTGGTAAAGGATGCAAATGATTTGGCTATGTTCTTGTTGCTATTCCTTTTCTTTGTCATGATTTTGATGTACAAATAGGAAGAGATTTGTCTTCCCGTATTAGCCACGGCTTGGGCATAAGCATGGATCATTTGGTATCAGAGCAGGTATTTTTTCCTTTAGGATTAAAGATTTAATAGTTGGAATTTTGCCAAAAATTTATCATGTCAAATTCTAACTCCTTACCCATTCTAGAATTTGATGGAAATGAGTATGATTATTGGTGTCTCAAAATAATGACTTTTTTGATAGGAAACAATTTGTGGGAGATTATTGAATCAGGTTATGCAGAACCACCTGATTGGAATGCCCTCGTAGAAAATGATAAAACAACTAAGAAGGAGGCTAAGAAGAAGAATGCTCAAGCCTTATTTCATATTCAAATAGCTCTAGATAAGAGCCTATTTCCGTGAATTGCAGGAGCAAAGACAACAGAGGATGCTTGGAAGAATCTAAAAGAAGCTTACCAAGATAGTGATCAAGTCAAAGTTGTCAAATTGCAGACATTGAAGAGAGAATTCAAGAATTTAAAGATGCAAGAAGCTGAAAGTGTGAGTACATATTGTGTCAGAGTAAAAGATGTGGTTAATAAAATGGCTACACTTGGTGAAATTGTGAACAATGATGTTGTGATCAAAAAGGTGTTGAGGTCTCTCACACCAAAGTGGAACCATGTTGCCATAATCATAGAAGAAAGAAAGAATTTATGTAACCTTCAATTTGATCATCTAGTTGGATCTCTGATGTCTCATGAAGAAAGATTGAGAGATTCATTGGGAGAAAGTGAAGAGAAAGTTTTTTCCTCCAAATTACAAATCACAAAGAATGAAGATGCCAATAGTAGCATCAAAAGTAATCAAGGCGAAGGTAGAGGTCAAAATCAGAATTACTCAAGAGGAAATAGAGGCAGAGGTGGTTTCCAAGGAAGAGGTGGTTTCAGAGGAAGAGGTAGAGGCCGATTTGATAAAAGAAATATTCAGTGTTATCATTGTAATAGGTATGGCCACTTTAATTATGAGTGTAGATTAAAAGAAGGTAATAATGGTAAAAGTGTTCATTATGCTCAAGAAGGTGATGATAATCCTCCAAATAATTTATTTTTATCATACAACAAAGCTGAAAATATTTCAACAAATGTCTGGTATTTAGATTCGGGATGTTCTAACCACATGTCAGGGAATGAAAAACTTTTTTCTATAATGGATGAAAGTTTTAAATCCAAGATCAAACATGGTGATGACAAATCATTGGAGGTTGCTGCAAAAGGAACTATGGAAGTCCATTCAAAAGAAGGTATGAAGAGTGTTAAAGACATTTATTACACTCCAAAGTTAAAGCATAATTTGTTGAGTGTTGGACAATTATGGGAGAAGAATTATAAAGTTGTATTTGAAAATCAACAATGTATAATTTATGATAAGAATCAAGGAAATAGGGTGGTAATAGTTGTGCCTATGACAAAGAATAGGATGTTTTCATTGATGTTTGGTGAACATAACAAGAACCTTGTCAATATGGCATATGAGGATACAAGTTGGTTGTGGCATCTTATGTATGGCCATTTAAATTTTCATAGTTTGAAGATTCTAACATAAAAAGCATTAGTTTCTGGTTTGCCTAAGGTTGAAGATCACAAGGAAGTTTGTGAAGGATGTGCTAAAGGAAAACATGCAAGAGAGAAATTTCCAAAAGGCAATGCATGGAGGGCCTATTATCCATTCTAGTTAGTTCATTTAGACATTTGTGGTCCTATGTAGACAAATAGTTTAGGTAAGTCATCATATTTCATTAATTTTATTGATGATTACTCATGACAGTGTTGGGTATTTTTTTGAAGACCAAAGGTGAAGCTCTTGACACATTCAAGAGGTTTAGAGCCCTTGTAGAAAATGACAAAGGGTGCAAAATCAAATGCTTAAGGACTGATCATGGAGGAGAATTTTTTTCAAAAGCCTTTCAAGGTTATTGTGATATGCATGGCATTAGAAGACAACTCACCACTGCATACACACCTCAACAAAATGGTGTAGCTAAAAGGAAGAATCGTACAGTGGTGGAGATGGCACGAAGCATGCTACAAACAAAGGGATTAAGTAATTCTTTTTGGGGAGATGCAGTTGCTACAGCAGTATATATTCTCAATCAGAGTCCCACTAGTGCACTTGACAGGATGACTCTGTATGAAGCTTGGTATGAGAAAAAGCCAAATGTTAATTATTTTAAATTTTTTGGTTGCTTAGCCTATGTTCATGTTCCTGATCAAATGAGGCAAAAGTTAGATCCCAAAAGTGAGTCATGTATTTTTGTTGGATATAGTGAAGAATGTAAGGCTTACAGGTTATATAATCCTCTCACTAATAAGCTTATTGTGTCAAGAGATGTGATTTTTTATGAAGGAGGAGTTTATGGTCATCAAAAAGGCCATATGGAGAAGTAAAAATCTGTTTTAAATGAAGTTATTATGGATGATATTAATCATGGGCAGCCCACTAATATTTTTATTCCAAGTGCTAAAAATCCACCAAGTAACCCCTCATCTAGTTGTTCAATTCCTAGTGTAAGTCCAAATACAAATCCTAGTTCTGCATGGAAGATAAGAAGATTGAGTGACATTTATCAAAGGAGTTCAAATCAAGCACATGAAGAAAATCCAAGAGGTGAGACACTGAATTTTGCTTTACTTACCAAGGCTGATTTTGAACCATCATGTTTTGAAGATGCATATACTAATGAGGTTTGGATGCAAGCAATGCAAGAAGAGATGGATTCTATTCACATGAATGAAACTTGGGAGCTTATCAAGATTCGACATGACAAGAAGAAGATTGGAACCAAATGGGTCTACAAGACTAAGCATAACAATGATGGAAGTGTTGAAAGGCATAAGGCAAGATTAGTTGCTAAAGGCTTCACACAAAAGTATGGCATTGATTATGAAGAGACATTTGCATCAGTAGCAAGACAAGAGACCATTAGAATGTTGATTTCATTAGCATCTCAAAAGAATTAGAGAATCCATCATATGGATGTGAAAAGTGCCTTCTTGAATGGGTACTTAGAAGAAGAAGTATATGTGGAACAGCCACAAGGTTTCGAAGTGCAAGGAAAATAAAATCATGTCTACAAGTTAAAGAAGGCTTTGTATGGCCTCAAACAAGCACCAAGAGCATGGTATGATAGGATTGATAGATATTTTTAGGAGAATAGCTTTCAAAGAAGTAAGAGTGAACCTACCCTTTACTACAAACAAGAAGGCAATGATATTCTAATTGTAAGTTTGTATGTTGATGACTTGTTGTATATGGGTAGTAGTTCTATGATGAAGGATGAATTCAAATTTTTCATGATGAATGAATTTGAGATGAAAAATTTAGGCCTTATGAAATATTTTTTAGGAATGGAGGTTTATCAAAGGGAGAATAAAAATTTTATTTGTCAAACAAGGTATGCTAAAGATATGTTGAAGAAACTTGATATGGTTGATTGTAACCTAGTCTCCACTCCAATTGCTCATGGAGTTGTGTTGTGTAGAGATGATGGTGCTGAAAGAGTTGATGAGATAACTTACAGAAGTATTATTGGAAGCTTAATTTTTCTAACTCACACAAGACCTGATATTGCTTATTCAGTTTCACTTATTTCAAGGTACATGACAAAGCCATCAAAAATACATATGAAGGTAGCCAAAAGAATTTTGAGGTATGTGAAAGGCACTCTAGATTTTGGTATTCATTACTACACTTCTAAAAGGTTCAATCTTTTTGGTTTTAGTGATTCTGATTGGGGAGGTAGTTTGGATGACCGAAAGTCAACATCTGGGAATTGTTTTTATTTTGGTTCTGGTTTGATTACTTAGAGCTCAAAGAAATAAAGTATAGTTGCCCTATCTTCTACAAAAGGAGAGTATGTTGCAGTCACTTCAACAGGGACACAAGTATTACAGCTTTAAAAACTTCTTGACGAAATTGGAGAGATTCAAGTTCAGCCCACAGTTATTTTTGTGATAACATTAGTGCTATTAAATTGGCCAAAAATATAGTTCATCACAGTAGGACAAAATATTTTGATTTAAAGCATCATTTTATCTGAGATTTAGTGCAGATGAAGGTATTAAAATTGAAATACATCAACACTTAAGAACAATTGGTAGATATCTTCATGAAAGCAGTTGCAACAGATCAGTTTTTGACACTCAAAGATTAGATTTTAAGCCCTCTCAGCATCAAGGGGGAGTATGTTGGTAACTGATGCTAGATCATCCAGTCTCCTCCATGCATGATTTAGACAATCAGTTTGCCATCAGTTTGAATTTAAACACTTAGTTAATAATTAATATTAGTCTTTGTTTTTTTTACGTCAGTTTTTCTTGGACAATGAACAATACATGCATATTTGAAACTATTCTTATACTGTTGTGTATTTTTAAACCTTTGTTTAGACTACTATTTAAATAGCCTGTTAAACTCCCCTAAGTTAAGCTTTCCTTATTATTAATAAGTGGTTTTATATAGCACTACAAATTGAATGGAAAAACTATTTTTTTTGTTAAGGCTATAATCAGAATACAGTACTGCAATAAAAATAGAGTACTCTGCCTTCTTCAAATTCAATATATGATTTGTGTTTATTATGTATATTGATATTTGGTAAAGGATGCAAATGATTTGGCTGTGTTCTTGTTGATATTCCTTTTATTTGTCATGATTGTGATGTACAAATAGGAAGAGATTTGTCTTCCTGTATTAGCCACAGCTTGGGCATAAGCATGGATCATGATAAAAATGTTGTGGTGTTGGACAAGGGATTACTTTTCAAAGCGCTTAGAAGGATATTGTGGTGACTAGAGTCAAGACATGGTAAACAACATATATTTCATGTTTTACATGATTTTAAATTATTATGAAGTGTTTATGGTAGTATATGTTTATTATGCTGGGGATGTTTCATTAAAAAGGCCTTAACACAGATTCGTCATGGTATATTTATGATGCCCATCCTATCAATGACATCATAATATATATACTTATCGATAGTTATTGAGATATAATAAATATATCTACCACTTTCATTGTTAAACTTAACTTACTGAATGTTTTGT
Organism: Torreya grandis; assembly: GCA_037957365.1. Lineage (NCBI taxonomy): Eukaryota > Viridiplantae > Streptophyta > Pinopsida > Cupressales > Taxaceae > Torreya > Torreya grandis. Next base: position 1,120,478 of record JARHVA010005253.1, on the reverse strand, counting down.
AAGCATTTTCCTTGTTACTCTGTGATATCACTTGCGTATGTGTTATTCTATGGAATGGTAGGAAGCACGAGATGTGCATGGAAATATAGATGATCGAGTTCCTTCAATGGGTGGCCATATCACCCTATGTCTGCTAGATCTCTCACAATCTAGAAGAGATGATTACTTACATTATTTTCTTACAGTTTAAATTATTCTCTAATTTAATAGAATAAGAGTGTAATTATTTTCTTAATTTAAAATCTAATGCAGCTACTTGCCTAGGGTGAAGGATCTTGTTGAAGTAATTGATTTATTGTCAAATATTGTTGTGGAGTTCAACATCCTTCACTTACTTACAATGTCATAATAGCATATGGGCTCAAATAGAGCTAAAGTGAATAGATCCAGTTGACCCAACAACCTCTTTGCTTCAAAAATACCCATGATTATGTGCTAAACCTCGCTAATTTAAATCAAAAACTTACAGAAGATGTGGTAAACCCCAACCATCATTTGACTGTGCTTCACTAAATATAGACAATCTATAGAATTTGACAATGCCACCACATTTGTATAGCTTATATGTGATGCAGACATAAAATTCCTATTTAATTTGAAAAACATATTTGCAAATTTATGAAATAAAACTACTACGTCTTGCCACTCAATTGAAAGAACTAAGAAATAATTGTCCTCAGACATGGTGAAAAGTGAAATTTTTAGAGGTTGTGTTAAATATATTTAAAATGGTACACATTGTGGTGATCCCATGACCTTGACGATTACTTGTGTCTAATTTGCAAATGTTTTTCCATACACCTTTAACAAGTTATTTTAAATGTAATGTAAATATTTTAGTAGTTAAATGAATGACTTACTTTGTATATTTGTTTAGCAAAATGTACATTTTTTACTATGAACATTATAAATGTAAACAAATTAAAGAACTTTTGAACATGGCAAAGCATCAATAAATAAGTTAAACTCAACTACAGTCTATTTATTCTTTAGACTCACATTGGGGAATATTAAATTAATTTTGATATATAAAATATAATTTATAATATATTAAAAATTTGTTAGGTTGTTTTATAGTCACAACATGAACCACGTAAAATAGTAGTGGCTAAAGGATAATGGAAAATTAATAAGTTTTAGTGAAGAATAATATAATAAGATGGGTTAAGGGATATATGGGATTGATAAAAACATGTTGAATATATGATTATAAATAATTTGAGCATTGAATTAATTGTGTTGTATGATTAAATATTTTTTGTGTGTTAACATTCTAAAAACTTTTGATAAGATGCGTATTATTACTTATTTCAAAATATTTTGTTTGAATAGATTGGAGGCCCTATGTAGAATAGAAGCACCTTTTGGAATATTTGATTTTCTACATAGAATTGTAACTTCTCTGATGCGATTCTAAAAATTACATCTTGTTAAACACTTGAATTTTCAACCAATATCTATATAATAGCAAGGTCTCAGCCAAGATTCATGTCTTTACATATTCTGATTCTGATCTGATGTCAATTCATAGTTGACACACACTCAAGGAACAATAAACTATAAAATATGCATGTCAATTGCGTGGTCTCTTTGAGACAAATAAAATGTTCACAAAGGATAGATATATGAAGATAGAGATCATTCAATAAAATAGGTACAATTTTTATGTAACTAAAAAACCAATTTCATTTTTTATTTCAAACTAGAATCTAATATCACAACACCGAATGCCTTATTTTTATATTTACCAATTGAATAAATACACCTTCTACATCAAATAGTCTAAAATCAACATATTAGAATCACAAACACATATCATATTTTTAAAAGAGATAATGGTTAACACAATGTAAACATTTTTCTAATTTCACTGAACCTAAATAATTTGTACCACCATGGAATTTGATTTGGGACACATAATGATTACTTCCTCATAATCCATTTACAAGAAGATCTACAGAAGAAATCCACAATGACAACATAAGATTGAATGAAATGATGAAATATGTATTTTTAAAAAGAATAACGTACTTAATATTTTTAAAAAGAAATGTGATTGGTATTTATTTGCATATCTTTGATACGCAATCATAAGGTTTGATCACAAAAATAAATACATATAAATATTTGTCACTTTTTATGGACATTTTTTTTTGAAAAATTGAGTACTATCCAATCCATACATCTCAATATTTGAATTCTTCAAAACATTTGAAAAAAAAATTAAAAATCACAAAAATGAATATTTATGGAGATGGAATCAAATTATGCAGACCGTCAAATTTAGTCCTTAAAAACATGCATAACCATAGAAGACATTTTAAAAAGTATCGATAGTTAGGATAAATGTCACCTAACATTTTGTTTGTTTTCATATATGATTTACAATAGATGGATGGAATGGATCTCTCAAACAGTCTCGTCCATTTTGATCCTTATTAACCAAAAATTAAATTTACATAGCCATTTATATTCATCCATGTATATGGTTGTATATAATATTTATAGGTATAAATATATAATATAATTAGCAATATGATATATTATATAATATAATTCATGTAAATCTATTATCTGGATTAAATCTAGATTCAATTACAATATGAGATCTCTCATATCTAATATCATTTGAAATACCATGTAGCTCACCTTAAAAAAAATTTCCACTTCGCCATTACTCAAACTCACTATGAAATGAAAGGCCACCTCCTCACATAACTCATTTTCATGTTGTATCAAGAGGCATGCAAAGTCAAAGCCAAAAATGGGATACCTACCTTATGAATCACAAACGCATCAAAAGAACATAATGTATCACCATGTTATTGAACAACCACCACTCAACACATCTTTGACATTGACACTCCACACTAGCAATTAGTTTGACATATTTAATTTGCTATGACTGGAATAAACATTCAAATTGAATTAAGCAATATTTGAATGTGGATATGATTACCTTCATAAATGGAAAAAAT
>JARHVA010005253.1:1080000-1107500 GCA_037957365.1 Torreya grandis | reverse complement strand
TGTGTGTGTGTGTATAAAATCTAGTATTAAACTATTATTTGGTCATCCTTCCAACTAGATATTTATTTTAATTATTTTTAAACAAATTAGATAACACATTGAGGACTGCATAACAAATAGTTCTCTTTCTTTTAATTGTTCTACACCTTGATTAGGTTGGGGGTTTTCTACTCTATTTTCTCTTATTTGTTTATTAGATTAAATCATATTAGTTTCTCTTCTTTTATAGTAGTTTCCTTTAGAGTATATAAATTTTATTTTAAACCTTATGTGAGTACTAGGAAAAAAACAAACACTTTTAGTTTTATTTATTATCAATGTTATGTTTTAAAATAAGTTCTTGTTTGCACAAACACATACAGAAGAAAATTAAAAAAACCCTAATCTAACCAAGGTAATCACAAAGTGTTGCCTTGATCCTAATTTTATTTGTTTAAGTAAATTAGACACAATATTTTTATCTCACTAATTCAGAAAATTATAATTCATGTATTCACTTTTATAAAAAAAAAATCATTCAAACTAGTGTCCACTCATTTAGAAACACCAAAAATTATATTTGTTTGCATATGTAAAATAACTATTGGGTTTGGTAGTGTTTTTTTCTTACATGAAAATATTATTTTTTGTTACTTGCATGTTAGTATAAAAATAATTGACATACTAGATTCATTCATATATCTTTCAAGAAATCAATAAAAATATTACACTCATCTTGCATTCAGGAAAGTAAAATCATTTTTTCCACGATTAAAGTATATCTTGTTTGATGAATTTTGATGCATTAAAAATAAGGTTAAAAACACCAAAAATAAACATTACTTCATTTCAATTTAAGCTATTTATCATTTTTTACTTTTATTTATTTAGTTTTATCAAGTGGCTAGCTTTCATGTCAGTTAAATATCCCAAAAACAAAAATCAAACTACCAAGGCCTTATCAAACTGATTACAAACATTTGAAACCCTTTCTTCAATAGTATGACATGTCCTTTCAATAAATATTTCCAAGACAAACCCATAATCTTACATTTTTCCTTGTCTCTTTTAGATGACACTTTCCAAGACTTCTAGTCTTATTAGAAAATGTCATTTCCCTTGGGTCAGAGCACCTAGTCCTTCAATCAACATAAAATCAAATATTAGTTTTGAATTAAGACTTGATGTTTTCCATGCTACACCTATTCCCCATCTCATCATCGATACTCTTACTACCTTAGAAATAAGATAAAATTACTGATCTACCCATTATTGTCCTCCCCTACAACTGAGGTCACTAATATAATGTGATTGACACATGGATCCTCACCTTCACTCCCCTTTATTCTCCTCAAAAGTAGCCTCAACATATATCATTCATATTTTAGATGACATTAATTTCACATTGTCAAACTGATATATTTGATCATACATCAAGCCATTCACCCTAACCATCCCCATTTCACTAATCATAGTATTGATAAGGAAATTCACCTCCTTTTTATTTCAGACACTAAAGGTCCTTTTAGCTCTATTTCTTCTTAGCTAGATGATATTAATGAGTAATATGATGTTATGGAAATATTTTGGCTCCATCATTAGAATCCCTTACCTCTCATCATCCCAAATCCCATTCGACCTAACAATTATCCTAATTTTTAGTTCCACCCGTCACCTATCATCCATCTATTACATCAGTTGTCTTGATCTAATATTGTGATGTTAAGTTCATAATTTGTGTTATTTGTATGCACATAAGTTTTAATTAGATATACTCAAATAATAAAATTAAATCATAAAATCATTTTGTAATAAATGGTTTAGAAAATTTACATATATTCTCAAATACTTGTATTTTAATTTGATATATTGGAACCCATTTTGGGTCCCATTTTTAGAATAATATAATGAGTGTGATGTGTTTATGCACAATGTTTGGGGCCAAAAATAGGACAAAATTATAATTTTTCCACCCAACAACCATTCTATATACATAATTGATAGAACCACATGCATGGTTCTTAATGTTAGTCTTAATGGTTATAGAAGCTAAATTACATACACTAAAAAACTATGTATTCATAAAAAATGCATATGCATAAAAACTACGTATGTAATTTTTACATAATAAAAGAAAAAAATTAAATCCAAATAATTTTACATTTCACACATCATAAACTAGGATCAAAATAAGGAAGACCAAATTGATGTTTTGGAGCAATAATTTTCAACTAGTAATATTTTTACATTTTATATCCATGCATGCTTAGATTTGATAATGTCACGTTGAAGTAGAGGTAGTACAATTAGACCCTAGTTTTTTCAAATTTGTTGTATTTCTCTTTGAATTATTTATATTTTTATGTTTTTTAGAGCACACATCTTCATGTGCAGTGAGTGGTGTGTTAGCACCCAACCTCCAAAACCCTCCCATCCCTCCTATCCCTTCTAACCCTTCAATCTCTCTTCACATGCAAAACCTTCCTATCCCTCCCATAGTTCCTCAATCCCCCAAAGGTAGTTAAGAGAATTTATCAAGCCATATAATAGAAAATAAATTTTAACTTGAGAATCTATTAGGTCATTAGTAGATTCACATTCAAACAACCCCTATTGAATTTCCTTGGCAAACATAGTATAAATATTAGTGAATCAAGTTGAGTCATTAACAAGTTAAATTGATAGGTGGTATGAGTATATAAATATATGTAGGACATATTATTTAAAAAACATATTAACAATCTCTATGAAAGATAAACACATAAACAAATCACAAATTTATGCCCTATTAATTGATGGGAAGACTAGTATACCACTTGATATGATGGCCAAATGGATTTTAATCCATTGGTGCACTCATTATTTTCTCAAATAGAATTGCTAGGGATCAATGGTGGATGTTTTATGATCACCCACCTTACAACAATAATGAGGTACATTGTCTAATTATGTATTACATAATTTTTAACTATAAATATGGTTGTGTGTTTTTTGAATTTCCCTCTACATTTTTAAAAATAGTTAATGCATAAAACAATTGTGTACGTAGACTCTTCTAATGATGTCTTTTGGTCCTATCAAATGGTCCTATCAAAATAATTAGTAGGGATGGAATATTACAATTAAATAATTTAATTTGCAATTTTTCATATTATTCAGTGATCTAGTTTATGAGCTAATTTTGAATTTTTTATTTTTTTGTATACATGTTTGCAAGGACTTGTGCCTTCCATCATTAGGAGCTAGTAACCAAACCATATTACTGATTTGTTTCACACTCCTATTCATCAATGTGAACATATCATTGACCATATTGAGCACCAATCTCAAATTGACTATCACTGCCAACTTCCGGTAAGTGCATCTATGAATAAATTTTATATGATTTGAAAAGTTTAACATGTTAATTTTGTAAGTATATTAATATATCATGTATAATTTATTACAATATTTTCATATGAATAGTTTGAGATACATGCAAGTTTGCAACGAAAGAGGACTCTTTGTCAATCCACTCATAGACCTTCAATTGTGAGAAAGACATCTAGGGGAGAGGTTTCAACAAGAAAGGAAAAGAAAACAATGCACTTTATTGATTAGAAGATCATGTCTTATGACATTTTTATGATGCCTACATGGATTGATGTATAGCTGTTTAGCATGTTGTATATGCCTACGTAGCATTGAGCTCAGATATTATTTTCTGTTCATATTTTGTATGCCTTGATATATATATATATATCACTTTTTAAATATTGTAGTGTGATGAATGTTTTCAAAATGCATGGAAAATGGACATATAATTATGTTCATATATTGTTCAATAATTTGTTTTGGTTTTGAATATATATCACATTCTTTTAAAAACCTTTGTTTGAAATTTTTTATACTCTATTCTCTTTCATTGGTCTTATAAAACTAATAGGATCAGATCTAATTAAAATTTTATCATCTACAAACCTATGCATAACATCTACCTCTAATACGTATGATTGCAATGCTGATCCCAGACTTCTTTGTCCTTGCTCTTTTCCACTAGGTTCATTGAATTCATCACAAGACTCTCTTATTTTCAACACCAACACTCTCTTGTGATTCCTTAGGGTTCTACTATTTACCTTAGTTACCTCTCAATGTTTAACTCACTCTACAATCTCCACTTTCCTTTTGCAATCAATATTTTCTCACTCTCTTAATGCACCTTTTAGACTTGTCTAGGCCTATTGTCATCTACCCTATCTATATGTACTTATAGACACTTCCAATATATTTTAACCTCTTACCCTATCCTCAAACTTGCCAATTTATTTTTAAAGTACCCAACTATTCCTTGTACCTATCTTCCTTTTTTGCCCAAATAGAGCTACAAGGCCAAGTTAGCCTAATTCACGTTACTAATGATTCTTATTTCTAGGATAAGACCTTATTTTTCACTCTTGACCATAATCCCATGATTAACATATTCATTTAAATCTCAAACAACTATTCTCACAAGCTTATACCTCCACTCTTCCACCTTATCCACTTACTACCACTTGTTGCCTTGAAGGACTAGGACTAACATATACACTATATTATAGACCTATCTCACTAGGGTATTAAGCTTTTTTGGGAGTGAATTTTTTCCATATATCAACTCATAGACCTTCAAACCTCTAAACCACCTTGAACACTTAAATTAGGGAAGTCGTACATTTAGTTATTATCACTGCATTATGTTAAATTTATATGCTATATGCAAATATGTTTTATGGGTACAGATTCAATGGATTGGTATAATTGATCTAAATTTCTTCTCCTTAACCTGATTTGGCCAATTAAGGGCATTAAAGCATGATTTTAGGTCTAAGTCCATAGACAATCCCCTATTTTTCATTATTAAAATATCATAAATTTATTAAACTAGGTGATAATAAATCTTAGGTATGAATATGATATGCCCATTGTTACAAGTAGGATTATCAGAAAATATATTTTAAAAAATAAAACTATGTTCTAAGTGGATATGGAATGGAGTCACAAGTACAATCAACAAGCTATTTTCATTACTAGTTAGAATTACATTACTAGTTAGAATTATATAACTCATTTTTACATTCATAGAAATATACATTCATTACAAATCACACATTATACATTCTAAAATGATCATCATGAATGGTTGATATTTACATATGAACCTCATAAGCTACATCTCTTATCCTTTCAACCCTATATCAAAGCTTCTTCCTAATAAAATTAACTCAAAAACTTAAAATCATATATCATGTAAGATCTACTAAAATGAGAGGCTAAAGTCATTATTTACATCTTTAAAAAGACGCCCTTTTAACCCTAGCATGTTATTAAAAAAATACTTTTGACAAATTTCTATCCATATTAGAATATAAAATTCTATTTATATTCATTTATCCATGTATTAGTATATTTATCTTATTGACAAATTATTTCCCAATACATATTGATGTTTTACAATATGCATCATCTTTAACTAGATGAATGTCACGTGTCAACTTCTCTTTCCCTTTATTTCTTTTTCAAACGTTTTTATTCCATTGGATATTTATTTATTTCCCTCCCATTACACATCATGATTTATGCACAAACTACTTATTTATATATGTGAATGGTATCTGAAGATTCCCTTTTCAAATATTCAATAGCCTCTACCACATCTGACTCACACATCAAACCTTGTATAGAAATTAAATAATTTATTCAAATGAAATTATAGGGTTAAAAACAACATTTTTTTCTTTCTTGAATGGTATCTTTAATTGAAATTTATGTAATGGTAACAAGGATATACTCAAAATTTAATGCTCAATTTATTTATTTATTTTCGTAAAAACAATTATAGTCAAAATATTCTAAGACTTTAAAAGTATGATAAGACCAAATATAATAGAGTTCCCAATTCCATTATATTTTTCACTTTAAAAATGTATATTATATTAAATTTTTCATATTTCAGAAGATTATCTTTAGGCATCCATGTATAGAAACAACATGAATATTTTTTCGACATATTGCAGCATACATGGAATTTGATTTTGAAGATTTAGGACAAATTTTATATTCCCATGTCTTCCTTTTTGTTAACGATAGGTATTCATAGACATATAAAGGAAGATGAAAATGTATATACTTAAAAGTAGTTATTTATTATTAGATTAGATGGTTTTAAGATGTTATTATACTTATAAATTTTTGGGCTAAATTAATAATTATTGATGTATTTTTTTGACTTTTAAAGATTTCTTAATTTTTTCTTATTTTCTTATAGTTATATCATGTTCTATTTACTATGATTTTTCATTATTTTGAGTTTTTTGTTTAGATTATCTGACTATTCTAATATTGTCCAATACATTTAAATGGACATGGAAATTTTATGTAGCTTCTTACGATTAAAGTGTACTCACTTTATTTTATTTTTTACACCTTACTATTGTTTTATATTAATTTGAGTGCCAATATGATCTTGATTTGAATTCAGTTTATTTTTAAATATACAAGTATTATAATTCATTAAGTTATGTAATATTTATCTATCATTTATTAAAATCTAATAAACACTTAAAATAATAATAAAAGAAATCAAATATTTAATAAAACATTTAAGGAAGCACATATTTTTATGTTTTGATATAAACCACCAACTATTAATTTATATATTATTAAAGCTTCTACAACAATTAACCTTTATTTTACTAATATATATATTTTTTAAAAATATGAAAAAAATATAAATATAATTATATTATTATTTAATTTAAAATAAATCCCAAATCATAAGCTATTTTCTTCAACTTCTTATATAGTCTTACTCAATTAAGGTAAGAAGATAAAAGTTTTGTTGCAAGTAATTGAGGAAAATGATAAGGAAACAAAATGAGATTTATGAAGTCAGAACTAGATGAACATAATTATAAATTGTTTCGGGCACATCTGTAAATTTTAATAAAATGATATGATGTTTGGACCATCCAAAGTGGAAATTTGCAATTAGACAATCTTTTTCGATTCTAATCAATTATAATTGTTGGACATTTGAAAGGGCATTTCCTTGTCACCTAAGTATAAGACAAGCCTTATAAATAAACAAAACTAATAATCAATTACCAATAAAAAAAATTTATGCGTTTTCATTAATTCAAAAAATATATATATATATCGAAAGAGGATGAAAATTTATCACGCAAATGAATTATTAATTAAAATGTGTTTAGAAAAAGGTTGCAATTGCTCGTATTATTAAAGGTGACGTAGAAAAGGTGTGAAGATACATTAAAGACGGATATTCCTCCGTGGTTTTATTTAATATACTACTGCTGTAATTTCAAGTTTTATGTTATCCAGAAGCTTCTCGCCACTGCATAGTCGATGCGGACCAACGATATTCCCAGTGTGTTCATGCCACCTATCTGTTCAACGTTCGCCGCCGTTACGTTGGAGCCCACGGCATTGTTTGTATTCCCCGGATTCCTCAGACCCTCAAAGAAGAAATCCTCCCCTGAAACCGCCTTTGGGTCTTTGCAGAGAAACCCGTTCACCAAAACTGTTCCATCAAGTTGTTAGTAACCCACCTACATATATATAGACACAAATTATGATTATGATTTAAAAAACGCCATTATAAAAATTCACCTTCGCTTTGCTTGTCTGCAACGCAGAAATCTCGCTGTAACAACAGATCAACACAAAAACGCCTAGGGTAAAGTAATACATGCGAGTAGCCATTTTATTGAATAACAAATGCAATCGGAGAACAAACAACAGTAGTGTGTGTTTAAGATGTGTATTAGAAGTGGATTCCTTGAATTATATAGCCCAAACTTGAACTATTCGGTAAAAAATAAAGGATCTTAGAACGAAGTTAACAACTCCGTAATAAATAATTGATGTTGACCGGGTAAATATTCAGTTGCGTGTGATGTTATAAATTATACTGGTTCAGCCTTTCTTGTTCGGACGCGAACAATTTAATTTTCAATCGAAAGTTTTTCGTTCTGCTCTCAGATCAACAAAAAAACGCCTAGGATGAAATAATGCACGCGAGAAGCCATTTTTTTCAATAACGAATGCAATCGGAGAACAAACGACACTCCTGTGTGTTTAAGTTGTGTATGAGAAGTGGATTCATTGCTTAAAATAGCTCAAACATCAACTAGTCCGTAATAAATAATTGATCTTAGAACGAAGTTATATGTTATTATTTGTTATATGTTTATGTAAATTTTTATTTGTTGTAAATAAATATATATGCCTGTAAAACTTCTCATTTTTAATTGTTTCAAATGATAAATTGATTCTTGTCATCAACAATCGTTAATCTCCAATGATTATATAGGTGTATCTTAAATTCGTTAAAAAGTATCAAAGTTGTTATTGCTCTTCACTTCAATTATGTTGTTTGAAAATATTACTTAGTGTAATAAATACTCTAATATTTTTTATATTAATTTTGCTTGTGTTGTGAATGCATGTGGAGGTTTATCAATTGCTAAAAGTAATAAACCAAATTTCTTAATAAAAATTATAGACCTTCAACGATTAAAAATACTAACATTTTTTTTTAAAAATATTTGTTGTAGTCAATAATTTATATTTTGAAATATTTTTTCACCTATAAATCTCATGTCATCAATCAAAATGTAATCTTAAAATCTTATAATTTTCATTTGTGTAAACTTTATATGATCTCCCCCTCATGTTTTGTTATATTTTGTAGGATAGCAACCTAAATTTCATCCTCTTTTCCTCATTGAACATCAATATTTTCTCCAACAATATATTATGTATGTCAAAGATTACATTGAATCTTAATCCAATTGAGTTTTATTATTTCATTATCGAGGCTAATGTCAATGTCTATATCATGAAATGGATTTTACAATAATAACTCTAACATTAAAATGTATTAAAATTGGTTTTATTTAGTAAGGATGGTAGAAAATATTGGCCACACCCTCAAAATAGCCCTTTTTCATGGTTTCCACTTTTTCGAGTTTTAGGTTTGAACATCCAATATTTAGTGGACTCAATGAGTGGTATGTGTTCCATTATGCAAAGTTTATACTTTTATCTAACAAATTTGAGAGATTATTTCATTTTTTTCACATAAATAAGTGCTTTTAAGATTGACACATACATGCCACAAATACTTGAACTAAATAAGATGGTTGGTTTGCTAATTTGATTTAATAAATCAATTAATTTTACACAATACTTTACCCAATAAAAATTTACATCGAATAATATAGTTGCCTATCACATCAAACAATATACAAAATGAAATTATGAAATATTCTCCAAATGTTCTATTTGTCTAATCCATTTATTGTAATGATTAATTCTTTAAAAAAAATTATATATTAATATTATTGATGAATTTTGTCATTGATATCACTATAGTCCTATTCATTACTAGATAACTAAATTAAGAGTGTGTCCCAAACCTATTATGTCAATAACATATCAAATGTCACAATTTTTTAACATTTTATAATTTAAAAGTTCTTTTCTTTAATTAGATATTTATTTAAGTTTGTTATTTTAACCATTAATATCTATATTAATATCATAAATCAAATATATTAATGATTTAGATAAACGTAATCATATGTTAGAGTTAGATTATAGTCAATTAAATTATATAATTTTATTTAAATAGATATTATTAAATATATTTTAAATAATAATATTATATAACTTATATTTTATCTATATTGATAACTATAATATTTGTTAATTTATAATAAAATATATCAAATATCAATATTAACCTTAAATATATACTTACATCGAAGTAATTAGTATCTTATTTTTTGGAGAGTTTGTTGTCGTATCAGGGTTTCCTCATTATTTTATATTTTAGGATCATTTATGTTTATGGTATTTAGAGAAGCATTAGATTTTGTCTCAGATTCAATTGTCATCATATTTTTAATTTTATTGAGCATGGATTATTACTAGAATGACATTTTAGTAGATGGTGACCAGGGTTTATGGTAGTAGTGCTTCCTTATATTCCTTGTATTAGTTCCATGGTGGTGCCTCTTTCTTGCACTCTTGGATTGTTCAGGGAAGTAATTTTTTATTTTTAGTTTATGATTTAGTTTTTGGTCTTTTTTATTGTATTTGACTAATTGATTTTGTGGCTATTTTAAATTTTAGTTTTTTACTATCTCCTTTTATTCTTTTGGAGACTTATTTTCTCCTTGTTAGTTTAATCTGATAGTCATATTCTTTTATATCTCAAAATAACAACCCATTTTCTATTGTTGTTGTTGTTGTTGTTGAAAATATTTAATATATATCTTATTAATTTAAATTATATAAATTCTTATAAAAATATTGAGGATAAATATATGAAAATTAAATATGAATTTTATTAAAAGATAAATTTTTAATTTAACTTTTTTTATAATAATTAAAACACAACCTTCTATTTGTCATCAACAATTTTTACCATGTTAATGCTTATATTAAAAGGTTGCCAAACCGTTTTAGCATTGTTATTGATTTTTATTATTAATTGTAAATAATCATCGAATGATTTCATTTGCTTTTTATTGTTACACTTGTAGTAATAAAGGTGGTACTTGGATATGGCATTGCATTTGTAAGATCCAAAATGTAAACATGCTAAGTGTCTACACAATAATTTATTATAAATAATAATTTCTATAAAAGACTTTCCTAAAAATAATATAATCTTTTTAAATAAGTGACTTATAATTGTAAAATAAAAACATTTTTAATAGTAAGATATAATTTAGATTTGGGCATTAAATTTTTTTGAGTTTAACCAACATTCATAAACTAGTGGGATCTACTCTCTATGAATCATAAAATTCATACCAAAAAATGTTAAATATTAAAAGAAGGTAATTAGTTATCCAACTAAAGTCCACAAATTTATAAGTGTTAGATATACTTACATATTAAAAACTATAGAAAAAATCATGATCCAATTACATGTCTTTAAACAAAATCACAACTGCCAACAAAATAATATATTTTTAATTTAGTTATTCAAAACACTAGAAGAGGTCAGGATCCACTAGCATGTCTTTAAATGGGACCATAATCATTATATATAATTCGAACCATAACTATTATATATAATTGATAGAATTAAATTATAACTTCATTATAATCCACCCATAAAATAAGGGGGTTACAAATATGGTACCTTTAAAATTTCCAATGTTTGATACACAATGTTTTGACATTTTTCTTATTTATTTCCGACATGAATGCTTGGATATTTATTATTTCAATGAATTCTATTATTTAATAATAAATAAAGATGTTATATAAATTTATAAATGCTTCGTTTTATGTTTATATATATATTTTTTTCAATTTATCTTTTTTCTGAGATAATATTAGTGACGATATTGATTATTATTGTAGTTGATATTTTCAATTTATATTTTGAAGTTTTAACCAGAGAAATGGAATCCTACTATACAAACAAAATGCCTTTATTAATGCTTATTGTTTGCTAGGATGATATACAGATATATAAAGATGTTTTCCGCAATAGAAAAAATAAAAAAGTAGTTATAAGGAGTTCGTTTGAAAACACAGTTTAAATGTTAGCAGCCCAACCATGCAGGTTTTATATCAAAATACTAGAAATTGGACACACATGGTGTTTTCTTTCACCACGGAGGTTTTTTTTTTGGGGTGGACCCGACAGACATTGACCGTAAACTGTCATTTGCCGAACAATTAGTGTGAAACAATCGCTGCAAGGCACAAATACCCACGTCCCTCCACCTCGCAATTACCCAGGGGATTTAGTGTGCTTTATCTTGTTTCGTGCATCTGATTCATAAAACTATTTGATTATTCTTATTATTGTTTTAAGAGTCATTTTTCAAATTTAATATAATCATAGATATTACAGTGTTCCAACACCTTTAAATATTATTATAGAAATATCTTTTAGCATAATCAATTTATAGACATCTTTAAAATAAGAGAAAAAAGGAGAAAACATATTACTGTGTAGTATTTTCAAAGGCTATTCAAAATTAATTATTTTCTTTTTTTTCAAAGAATAAAATAAGATATTACATAATATATACAAATAATATATAAATGTTTTCATAAAATTATTTCAAGAAAATTTTCACCATTAATTTTATTAGATTAATAAAGATAGGATAAGAAAATTGTGATAATATTAATATGTACGAAATCATGACTTTCTGAGTTATGTGTCTATGAAACAACAAATTAGTTAAATTGTTCTAGGTTTAAAATAGAACACACTATTAAATTCAGAACAATTAAAAACATATAAACTACCTATAAACACACACAAAATTTCTTCTGAAGACAAACCCTTAGTAATTTCCTCCATTAACAAATTTTCCATTAAAACTTTAATTCAAACTTAATTAAAATCACACATGGCACATTCTCACATCTTCACAGTGCTTGCACATGGTTTGCAACAATATTAGTTCTAAGGGTTTAGGCTCAATGCATCATGGTATGTTTTCGCACGCTCCTACTCACATGATGGATAGATAAATCTATATAGAGGTCGATGTCTGTGAGATTGCGAGACTGTTAGAGTATGTCACACGTCATGCTCTCGTAGCTTTGCAATTGTTCGTAATACTGAAGATTAAAATCTAACACTAAAAAGATGTGAGGCAGTCACATTGGCCATATGTCACGATCACCCAGTCTCACGACTTCAAAGTCACACGGGAAACTAAGGTAGGAACCAATCATCTTGGAGATACGATTCACTCACATCTCACTATGTATCAAAATTTCGTTGTGTCAAAGGCTTTGTAAATGGATTTTGACCCAAGTCCAGGGTTGTGAATTTGGGACACATCCTAGAAAAGACCCATATTCCGACTTCTGCAAAACATAGATTTATCAAGTCTCAATTATTGGCCAAGGCAAAGATATTGAGTCGGTCAAATAAGGCAATGCTAAAGGCTGACAACATAAGGTATTTAAGCGAGAAGGTTTCCAAATAGAAAATGAAATGGCTTAGGATGAAAATGGCTAACTATAAACGTGAACGATGCTATAAGACTTTTAACAAACGAAAACTTGCCAACTCTTAAGGACGTGCAACAAGAAAGAGACCGGGTCTAAATCCTTTAGAACGCTCTAGCCTTTAACTTGGTTGTCACGAGACAGAAGGACATTTTTTAAAATTTCAAATCCAACTACACTCATAGATTTGTGCATAAATTGCATAAGTTGAGGTGAACATTATTTTAGGTCTTCAAGGCAAAGAGTATTCAACATACAATATAACAATAGAGGTCACTCTCAAATAAATTGCACATAATTTCTTAAAGTCGCACGTTGGGCTAATGTGACTTGATAAGGTAGACCACCAACAACCACTGCTTATAGAATACATGTTTTAAGATAGTACAATTCATTTAGAATCACAATCTAAATGGTTTATGCAGGCAATTCCAGCCATTTATTTATAATGGAAAGTTGTTAAGACAAAACAAAAATCTTTAATCTCCTTTTTCATTGATCTTGACTTTATATATTCAACATATCAATTTAATTTTAGACATTATTAAGATTTTTCAAATAAATTATTTAATAATATAAATGAACGAGCTTTTTATCTATAAATAAAAGTTGTTTGAATGTATTAATTGTTTAATATACTTATTGAAGGGCAATAAAGACAATGTCATTTAAACTTTTTATTACTTAATCCAAACAACATTCTAAGCTTCTTTGCCTCTATTTATTTAGAGCACCCAATATCTTTACTATACTCCTTTGTGCATGCTAACTACCCGTTCTATTTACATAAGACAAACACAACATATTAATGTCCAACACATGCTATAACATAGAAATATAACTATCAATGTATGATGTTATTAAACAATAATCTATTATAATTATACACATTTCTTAATATTATAAAACATAAATTCAAGTAAAAATGTGTGCATCATAATATAGGATTTGTACTCATTTATTAATATTATTTAACATAAATGAAGGTAAGAATATGTCTTAAAATTAATATCTAGATATGTCCTTATAGATGGTTCATTGATTAGGTTTATGAGTCAGAATATATGGCCCCCACTGACCATCTTTTGGCCCATTTCGAGAGAGTTATCCATGATAGAAACATCATTCCGATGTCTAAAACTTCTCAAGTTAGATAAAATACTATTATTATTTATTATAATACTCATCCATGCATGTGTATGAGCTAATAGTTTATCTATAGAACTCACAGTTCTCCTACAATGTGTGATGGAAGTTCACTTAGTTTCTATACTCAAGGACGAGTGGATTCTCATAAGTACTGGGTCTGATCAACTACACCATTCATTATTGGGGTGAGAATGAGCTTTTAAAAAGGTCAATCTAGCCTTTAAAAGGATATTCATATGTGTTTACATAGATGGTTTATCAATTAGGCTAATTGGCTAGAATTTACGACCCCCATGGACTAACTTTTGGCCTATTCTGAGAGATTTGGCTTTGAAATAAGCCTCATTGCTATATCTTTCCCCTTGTGAGTTAGAGATAATCATATTGGTATTTATTATAGGAATCATATTTACATGTTTTGGAAATAAAAATTCATATATATCCTTCATGGTTATATTGAAATACATGATATAATTTCCCTTAGTTTGCATATTTAGGGAAGAGTGGATTCTCTTAAGTGATGCATCCGATCGACTATAATGTTTGCTCACATAACCCAATCAAGATCATAAAATGATATTTATATCCTTAAAAAGCACATCTGGATGTAACCATATATATGGCTCATCGATTTAGCTAACGAAGTATATGGCTCCTACTAACCAACTTTTGGCCCATTCTGAGAGATTTAGCCATGAGAGAAACTTCATTTCCATGTTTCGTCCATCTTGATTTAGATAATATCCTCAAAGGATATTTAGGTGAAAATGTCTCATCTCTAGACCTCATATTTATCCTACAATTTGCAACATAATTTTACTCAATTTGCACACTCAAAGATGAGTGGATTATTTTAATGGGTTCATCTAATCAACTACAACCTTCACTTATGAGGCATGAACAATATTGTAAAAATATTGTTCCATCCTTTAAAAACCCATCTAGATGTGTTAGAGTAAATGGTTCATCAATTGGGGAAATGAGTCATAGTATACGATACCTATTGACCAACTTTTAACCCATTATAAGAGATTTGGCTAGGATAAAAACCTCATTTTACACATCTCATTTGTCTCAAGTTAGATAAAATCCTCTTATTTTCTCTTATAAGACTCATCCATGTAGGTATAGGAGCTACTAGCTCATATATGTCCATCACATTTCTCTTGAAATGTGTGATGAAAGTTCACTTAGTTTTCACACTCAAGGATGAGTTGATTCTCTTAAGAGATGCATTTGATCAACTGCAACCTTCAGTCTTGAGGTGTGATCAAGACTAGACAATGATTGTCATACCCTTAAAATACCTATATGGATGTATTTACATAGATGGTTTGTCTATTAGGCTAATAATTTAGAATATATAACCCATACTAACCAACTTTTGGCCCATTTAAAGAGATTTGGATGCGAGATAAACCCCATTTCCACATATCATCTATCTTTAGTTAAATAAAATCCTCTTGAGATTTCTTATATAACTCATTTATGCATGTGTTGGAGATAATTAATCATCTCTAGGCCTCATGGTTCTCCTATAATACATGACAAATTTTTTCTCATTTAGCACATTGAGGTATGAGTGGATTATCTTAAGGGATGCATCCAATCAACAATGACCTTCACTCCCACAGTGAAATCAAGACTAGACAACATTTATTCTAGACTTAAAATGCCTATTCAAATGTGTCCACATGGATGGGTCACTGATTGGTCTAATGAGTCATAGTATGCAATCCATACTTATGAGCTTTTGCCCTATTCTGAGATATTTAGCCATGAGAGAATCCTCATTATCATGTCTCAACAATATTGAGTTATAAATAATACTCTTAGGATTTATTTGAGGACCTATCTATGCAAGAGTAGGAGATGAGAATTTATCTCTATCCCTGATGATTATCCTACAATGTGTGATGGAAGTACACTTATTTTTCATACTCAAGGACAAGTGGATTCTCTTAAGGGATTTGTTTTATTAACTGTAACCTTTATTCCTGGGGCACGATTGAGACTAAATAATAACCATTATAACCTTAAAGTAATCATTTAGACATGTATACATAGATGGTTTATTTATTTGATTAATGAGTCACAATATACACCCTCTATTGGATAACTTTTGACCTATTTTGATAGATTTAGCTGTAAGAAAAACCTCATTATCACATCTCACCCATCTCAAGTTAGATAAAATCCTCGCAGAATTTCTTAAAGGACTCATCTATGCATGTGTAAGAGTTGACAACTAATCTCTATTCCTCATAATTATCTTTCAAAGTGTGATCAAATTTGGAGGATGATCTTAACCAAAATTAGTCACTTTAAGGTTGTCAAAGTTTTGAACTACCTAATATGCATCAAATTCTTTAAGAGGGAGACATTGAAGACCTTCAAAAAATATAAAATAACTAAATTATAAGGATTTATTATAGACCTTATGAAAAATAATGAGGGTTTAAAGTGTTTTGAACTTCATATAAGACCCTTATAGGTGCTCTTGGCCTGTAAGCTACAATGAAACTCTAGGCCATTCCAAAAGCCTTGTATCTTATGATTTATCATGTCAAATGATATCAAATTTATAAGAGATATATGATATGATGTATATAAACTATTAAATAACATTATAAGTGATTTGGATGTCTAAGCAATGATTAATAGGAGAAACAAGACTATTTATCTTAAAACTTGTACTATTCTTGTTAAAAGAAAACTATCAAGTAAGATTTTAATAGCATTGGAGACCTAAAAAAGGAGAACTTTTGAAACATGAAAGTTAAGTTTTATAGGTATTAAAAACAACTTGATCCATGATAGGATATTTATTACAAAAAGACACTATATACACCCTGATGGATGATGTTCTTGCATCACTTTATGACTTGCATCACTTTATGACCTTTAGTACTTATTACTCTTTCACTTTGAACATACTCTTTCTAGGTTTGGTTTTCAAAGAGTTTATTATGAATTTTCAGTTAGACTATCACTAAAATATTCCACACTATCAAGGGAATTCTAATTTTTTGGAAATAAATCATAAGCTAAAAATGATAAGTCAAATTTTTTCATAATACCTTAATGTTGTTTGGATTTAGGTTTTTTGTTTTATGCTTTTATTTAGGGGCTAGGAAGGTAGGAACTAGTTTCATTTTGTGATGTAGACCATTTGAAAATTTGTGATATGAATAATTTGAGTTTGGGAATCATTTGAATGTTTAGTTACGGTATATTTTATACACCACTTTTGGAGATAATATTTTATTACATTTTATAGATAAGACACATAAATCGTAAAACTTATCGCAATGGAATATGTGATGGATATAACATTTTAGGGACTAACTACATAAGTAACAAAACTTATGGTTTTTGTGTGGTTATGAATGGATATTATTGATATTTTCTATGGAAGAGCTATGGAATATACTCCAACCACATCATTTTTCCCATTTTATTATTTTTTATGGAAGACCTACTTTTTTTTTATAGAATAATGTTTATTTATTTTGATTTTGAAGTGTATCTACTTAATATAGCGAACAAAAGTTTTCTTAACTCCATTTTTTTCAAATGTTCTTCTTTGTATAGATGATTATTTTTTAATTTTCAAATATTTTATCAATATATATGGTTTTGGTGAGTGTGTAAGATTATAATATTGATTTCAAATGAGTAAGAAACCAATTTTAATTGTTGGTTTCTAGAGATATTAGGTCCAAAAGTCTAAAACCTTATTTTAGGCTTCTAGGCCTAATAGATCACTTAGTATGTCAAAATAATAAATCCACCTTTACACACATTCAACTATAGTTTCTCAAGGTTCTTCAAAAATAACGATAGGGAATAAATACTCCAAATAAAAATTTCACATCAACAAGAAATCTACCCTAATCCATACTTGATTGTCTTGGAAAATAGACATGTTCAGGGAATCTAAAAACTCAGTCTTCACTAATACAATATAAAAGATGTTTTTTGTATTGAAACTAATTTTTAACACTTGGCTTAACCAACCTACAAGCTACATACCAAAATTGAGGGGATTTCACTAGTTACAAATAAAAGTAACAATTTTTTATACACAAAAACCTATTTGACACCTAGTAGGCCTAATGGATACTAATATGTCAAAACATAGAATACTCATTAAAAATTTAAATAAATCCTATAGGATGTATTTTTAGGCATAAAAAGGTTTTCTAAATTTTACTTAACCTTTCTAGACTCAGATTTAAAATTTTTGAGGTAAAATTCCCTTCTCAATATCAAGAAAACTAAGACATCAAGGTTTCTATAAACTTAGTCAGTCATAAATGGTATTGTATATTTTAATTTAAAAAAACCATATTTATCCTTATCTAAACTCCTTTTTCTATCTCTCCACAAATTTTTGGTAGTTTTCAAAGTGTTAAGTTGATATATATTGACCTTTTTGTCTTTTCAACCTTGGAACTAGGATTTTTTAGTCATCTTAAAAGGTATGATCTTATAAAAAATTATGCATTAATAGTAACAATTTTTTTTTTAATATGACACATATAATATATTTTTGGTATACCCTTATAATTAGTACAATCCTTAATTTTGACTCGTGCATGAATTTATTTAAGTTTTAAGTAGTTATAGAGACTATATACACATAGAAAATAAGGTATACATGGGTTTTAATGAAATAAATTAAACTAAAGCAAAAAAAACAATGAATAAATTTGATAAATCACCTTCATTTATACAATAAAAACATGATTACAAGATATTAAAACAAAATATGTTTTCTAATAATAAGAAAATTTTCATTATAGACCCTATTATGAACTAGCAAACTGTACATCACTCTCTCTAACCCTATTAATGATGATGCTTGTGCTTATTAAGATTAAATTATTCCTTGCGAATCTCCACTTAGTTATGAAGTATTTTTATTTATTTATTTCAACCCAACTAAACTTAAAAAATTTCTAAACTTGTCACAAATTCGTATTTATTCAATTGGATTTTTTTAGCAAATTGACTAACAAACTATTTTTGGACCCTATGGACAAGTATGATATTCAAAAACCTATAGAAAACTATGATATTAAAGATATTTAGAACCATTTATAAACATTTATAACACCATTATAAACTTATTATACTCTTAGTAATTTACAAAAGTTTACAATTTATCCACAACCTTACATATTCATATTTAAATATTTAAATAAAACTTTTGGTGGGAAAACACCAAAGTACCATCTTTGATTTATATTTCACTCTTTTGATTCCAAATCATGACTATTATTGAGTAAAGGAAATCTATAAGACTTATAAGACACCTAAATAAGGACCATATTACATGTTGGTAGGATACTCATACATCATCACTAGACTTTTTAATAATTATGATCAAGTACAACATATAATATTTAAATCCCTAAAATTGATCACAAGTCCACTTACATCATAATTAAAAATTGATATTTGATAAAATTTCAATGAAAGAGTTAAATATTAAATTTCTTCTACATCACTAGACCTCCTAACAACTATGATCAAGTATAAATTATAATATTTACATCCCTGAAATTGATCAGAAGTCTACTTATATCATAATTGAAAATTGATATGTAATTAAATGTAAATGAAATAATTAAATAGATCGTATGTCACTAGACCTTCTAACAACTATGATCAAGTACAAATTATAATATTTACATTCATGAAATTGATCACACGTTTGCTTACATCATAATTACAAATTGATATGTAAGTAAATGTAAATGAAACAAGTAACTAGTAAATATCACATGTAAATATAAAATATACATAATGATGAAGTAATTAAGTCAGAGAATAATGTGGATTTTTCAAAACCCATATAATTTAATAATGATCATTAACTAATAATATGTGTAAAACTTATTTGATAAAAATATAAAATATGCATAGGTAAAGAATCATGTTATTGAATAATATGTATGTGATACATGGAAAGTTCTATGTCATAATTAAACATAAATAATAGGACATATATCAATAAAAAAATGTATAACATAACATGTAAATAGACAAAATGCACCATATAAGCATACAGTGTGGTCCATAATGACATACAAAATCAACTGTACCTAAAACTAGACCCCTAACACAACAACTAGCTCTCCTTCTCATCATTGCCTACAAATAAATTATGCTTTATTGGCATAGATGTAGAGGCAAAGGTGTTGGATGCCTGAATATGAGGTGAGACTCTCATCGAAGCATGTGAGCCATCCCTTATTTCACTGACAAACATTGAAATTTTTTGTATCTGCATAACATATGAAATATAAAAATAAATACATTAAAATTGCATATTGAAAATTAGATAATCTTTTCAAGAACAAAATTTAGTAAAATGATTTTATACTCATCTTATTCCATCTAAAAGGTTGTCTATGTATACTAGACTAAATATACACCCACGAATGGGAATCTTATGGAGTATACATATATCAATAGATTTATATGTGCATTTAATTATTTAAATATGGCATAAAATATCATTACTTAAAGATTAAAATAATTTTACAATGTGTTATCACCAGTCTTTATCCCTAAATCATGACCTACTATAGAGATAGTGGATCCTTTGATGTAGATGCAACATTAACAAAACCTTCTTCTCACCTATGAGGGGTGCCCATAGCATCCCTCATGATTCATAAAATCAATAAATTAATAATATGTGAATCCGATATACATGATAAAAATATATGACTATATTATATATCTTAAAACAATGTTTTTTTCTTAAAGGACAATAAACATACATGAATAAATATGTAATTTAAAATTTTCAAACCTATGTATAGGGCACAACCATCCCAAATTAGGCATCTAAAATAGATTCAAGGCATGTTGTTCTACCCAAAATATCAGTAATCATTTATACAAGAAACAAGCAAAAAATAACAAGTTCATTCAAATAAATTAGTCAATTAAGTAAACACATGCTAAAAACAAACTTAATACTCATTTACAAAAGTAAACAAATTATAATTAAAATTAAACATGTGTATCAAATACACAAGGTGATGTTGATAACTTATACATAATAGGTTGGCATATCTTGATAGGATTTAGTGAAGCTTGTACATTTGGCATAGTGCATAGAATGTTAGCATCATAAACTCTTGAAGAATGTACAGGTGGCATAAGCTCTAACATGATAGTGTCATGCACTATTGAGGCATCTAAAAGTGGCATACATTTTGACATGTTAGACTCCATAAATTTAATCTATGTATGTTTCACTTGAATAGGAGGTCCCATACACTTCCTCCTATATGATGTGTAATGATGCATATGAACTATAACATGAGTAGGATGAGGGAGAATAGCACCTATAACAACACAACCAAAATCACTACCACTACTACCACTACCACCAATACCACTACCATAAAAACCACTAGTTTCACTACCACTATCATCACCTATACCTTGAGTACATGGCTTTAATGTATGTATACCATGATCAATCATAACTTGTGTCAGAATTATAACCACCGCAAGGGTATCCATGTGTATGTCATGATGAAAATTTTTATGAATAAATTCATGTCATATTATCCTTCTATTTACTTTAAATTGGTTATGATGAAATTGGTCTCACCTAGCACCAAGTTTATGAAATGAAGACCCACCTCCACTACTTTAGGAGGACTTCATGTCAACATAGTTTGTAATATCTTGTAGTATAAACTCACAATATAACTTTCTCAAAAATTATAATGGAACATCAGTATTGTTGCATAGAGGTTCATCAAACACCATCCACCACCTATCCTAAAATTTATTTTTAATCTCATTTTGAACAAACCAATCAATACTAATACGCTTATAATTCATTCATGGATGTTGGTTGGTTCAACACTTAACAAAAAAAGTGCATACAACCTATTTTGTTAGTTTTTTCATAACATCTTCATATGATTATTTTCTGGAATACAATTATTTAATGACCTCTCTTCGATGCAACATTACATGAAGTTGCAAAGTTACATTTTCTAATTGATCAAAAATAGACTCTATTATATTTCAAAATGAAATGTGTATACTACCAATTGAATAGTGATGTAAACCATTGATGATTATCTATAATTATTGAAATTTTTTAATTGTTTTATTTATACAATTGAACCTTTTCTTGTTAAAAGTAAAACTTTTTTGGGTTTTGTCTAACATTTTATTCATGAAATGGATCCATTGAAATTATGTATCTAGATTTAAATAAAAATACATGTATCTTTTTATGGAATACAAGATAATCTAATGAAAACCTAAATTTGAAACCCTACTTTCATAAATAAATATAAATAAAAACAAAAAAAAAACAAAATCTAAAAACTAATATACCTAAACTATAGCAACTCGAATGTTGAATCCCATTGGCGGGATGCATATCCAAATCACATCCATTAATCTAAGAGATAAATTTAAAGACAAGAAATAAAATATTGTCCATGATGCTATTGGTTTGATTTATAGATAAAATGAAAGGAAAAATTAGAAGGGCATATGCCATTTACAAAGGGCGTATGCCTTTGATGCTTGGGAACAACCCTAATCCTCAAAAAAATTTAAAAAGGGCATATGCCATTTGTAAAAAAATTAAATTTGGGGGAATGTCATAATTTTTATCCACAAAATTTGTGCATTGACCCAATTTACCAAGTTTATGAGACTAAGGTGTTATATAATCCATAAATATTGTCTACACTAACTAATATTATAAATGTTGTCTACTAAGTGAATATAAGTTTTTATATAATATATATGAAAGTTAATGTTAATTGAAATATGCTGAAACCTAATAATCATGTTAATGTGTTTAAGTCACTAAATAATGATGTCATCAACATTTATTTTTATGAAAAAAATATTTATCTTAGTAGGGACTAAACAACCAAGAAATAAGTTATTGTAGTAATTATCATTTTAAAGGAGTATTTTGTAGCCAATTTAAATTTAAAAGAATTCATTATATTCATAGATTAAATTGGTATGTAAAACCGGTAATGAAGTGATCTCAAGGTAGGTCTAGCTAGCCAATGAAGTGATGGTATTCAATGGAAGATTAAGAAAATATCAAAAATCCATGCGACCTGCAAGTGTTTATCACCCATCAGGAGAAAAATTCATATCATACAAATGGTTGGATTACTACATACATCAAATTTATTCTTCATCTTTCTTGGACTAGAAAAATGACTATATTTTTGGATCTAACTAATGTTGGAGATGCCCAACTAATAAACATTAAATCTTATGTCCATGATGATGAGAAAATTAATTTAATTATAGATAGTTACTTCAAAAATCACATGGAGCCAAAATATGGAAGTACTACATTAGG
Source organism: Torreya grandis (assembly GCA_037957365.1). Classification (NCBI taxonomy): domain Eukaryota; kingdom Viridiplantae; phylum Streptophyta; class Pinopsida; order Cupressales; family Taxaceae; genus Torreya; species Torreya grandis. The sequence continues at coordinate 1,083,946 of JARHVA010005253.1, read as the reverse complement.
ACTTACCCTTGAATTGTTGAATAAGGTTTTTAGTTTACCTAGTCAAGTGGATGAGGTTGTGTAGGTCCATGTGAGTCTTACTTCTAGGTAAAATTTTATGGGAAAATAGTTTGTTGGTTTACCAAAAAAAAATCAATCGAGGCGAATGGTATAATGTTGAGTATTTAAAAAATGATATGGTAAAATTAATTACTAATTTTGGACATTATAAATTATTTGTAATAGAAAGCACACCAAAAGAATTAATGTGCATGCTTGTATATGTTGTCAAACCTATAAAATGGTAATGATTAAACTAGGAATCATATATGTGTAAAATAATCATTGAAAAGTTTCATTAAATTTATCACTAAATACATGATATTTTTACTTATTAACTTTATGCAATGGTATTAATGTATTTACTTAGGTATGAATTGATTGAGAAATAAAAACCTAAATAACCTTCCATGTTCAGGTTAAAGGAAAATGTTAGAATGCATTAATATGAATAGTTTAATATTTTATTTGCATAAATAAATGTGAGAAGATTCAATAGGAGTATTGTTTTTTATTATAGATGATGACGGTGAAATTTCACCTAAGGAACCATTGATATATTGATAGAGGAAAAATAATTCTTTGAAATAGAAAAGTAGTTTTGCATGGAGAATCTTTAGTTAATTAAGATGAGGATGTTTATAAGGAAAATATATAAAAATAATCCACTTAAATTCATGATAAAATAAAGACAGTGTTTTCCACAAATTTCAAAATTTTAACATTTGAGTGTAGTCATAGTCAATTTATGAGTCCATATCGAAAGAGTATTTTGGAGATGAAAACACTTATCAAGACTTTTGACAAGACTTGGTTGAATTTTATATATTTTCTATTTTATGTTACTATGCAATAAATTCTCACAAGGAAAGGATGAGAACATTTAATGAAAAGAGACCCAATTATGATGACTGATGAATTACATGATTTGTACATGTAGATAGTAAAATATACTACTAAGTAATTGAAAATTAAATACTTTACATTAATTTACCACATAATATTTGAGTGCATAAACATTTTCCTAATGCACTATTATCTCATGTCCACTTCTACTTAATGAGTTTGATCTTTTCATTCTACTATAACACACTTACACCAACTTCACATTTCTATTTTAAAAAAGTGTAATATCTTCTGTAAATACATCTAGACATTCATTTCATTCCAATTGTACTTAAATAATTACAATAACATTTGATCATTATCATTAGTTGATATCGAATTGATCTCATCAGTACTGAGTCTCTCCTAATAATGGTTACTTTTAAAAATCAAATATTTCTTTCAAGCTGGCCCATCTTCCTAATCTATAAGTGGCATGATAAATTACCTAATTCGAATCATATATATACATAATAATACCTTAGTTCAAATGAGAATTGACATGTATATGGAACTAATATATACATTACTATAGATTTATCTCATATATCTTATTATTTCAAAGTTGAAAATCAATCACAAGGATTAGTCAAATCCAATTAAAATAAATAATTTTCAAATATCAAATCCAAATCATTATCTTTATAAATATAATGGAGTACAATTTCATAATCACAAAATATGGAAGAACTAAGTGTGTCTTGATTTCACTCCTTGGAGTATTGGATACATATGCAATAGTCACTCATCAAATGGGAATGATTGGTGTCAACTCATTCCATTACACTTTCCCTTCTTTTTTATATTTCTAATGCTCATAGTCACAGCCAAGGTTTAAAGGGGAAGTAAACTAATTTTTGGAATTGTGCACATTATCAAGGTTAGACATAACACATAAATATATTTAAAATATATTTGAAGCCTACCATATGGTCAAATATCATATTTTCTTCATAGGTCATTACTAACCACTATAGGTCATTATCAACAGTCAATACTAACCTAAATCTAAGAAAACTGACCCTATGCAAAAACAAATCACATTGTATAAACTATATTAATCAAATTAATTATTCATTATGTTTTTCAATACAATAATACAGTCATGGTTAGATAGACAAAAAAAATCCTAAGTACTCATCCCTTTCTTGTAATTATTATTTTTTAGCATATTCCACTTGTGAAATCATTGTTATTAGTTTAAGTATTTTATGGTCAAATATATGCTTAAATACCTTATTTATAAATATAATTTATTCTACTAGTTTCTATCCTATTATTGTGTCCAATTCTAAATTGGGTCAAAACATATTGGTCAACTCACATATATATCGAACCATGTTAACCACCAGGTTTCCCTTAGGTTTGCATTCTTTTAAGGTTTCATATTTTTGTCTTAGGGTTTTATATTTGATGTCTAATTTTCCCATACAAAATTCAATACACTTTTTCAAAATGTCCCTATAACTTTTCACACTTGCATGATATCATCTTATGTCACCCAGGAATGGGAGTTCCCTTTTCACTCTAAAATGCAATGATAGATTAAGTAGGAACCATATAGAGTATAACCATATTTATTCTACTATATGCGAAAATGGATATTAGTGTTGACATGCCTCCATTATAAAATAATAATAAAATCACATTTAACATACTAATCATGATAATTATGAAGTCCTAGATAGAAATGATCTCAATGAACTTAATGGAATATAACTTGACCAAGACAAATCCATTCCCAAATTTAGTAAAAGACTATATAAATTTCCTAATGATTTAGTAATAATTAATTCTTACATCTAAGGTTTCACACCACGATAAGCTTACTACATCATAGCCACAACAAAAATATCCCTTTACTATTTTCAATTAATCCTTTCAAACTAATATATCCACCTCAAGCACTCATACATATTTTATTAGTCATATTCCTATGCCTACACATATAATTACAAATGTGAGTTCCACCTATGGTTTAGAGGAAGATAAATACTCCAATAGATATCCACACCTAATCTTATATAAAAAAAACCTTTACCCCTCTTATGATGACTATGCATGTTCCATCACCATCCTCACTTACTACACATTCCCTTTAATAGAAAGGTGTCACATCCAGAGAAATATGCATCTATATCTAGACATTCCATGGATTCAAATTTGTTTCTTAAAAACCCATTACTCCTAAAGATAACATGTTATCCTTTACTGATAGGTTCTATAATTTGGAAGCTCCCACTATACAAAGGTGATGGTAACCCAAAGCAACACCTTAGTGTAGTCACTTGAAACATATCATGAATAATTTATAGCATTAATTTTTTCCAATTTTCATTTAAAATGACTTAATTACTTAATCTATACCTATTTTTCCACCTCACTTACCCCAAGTACCTATATGGACTTATTTATTTCTAAGTTACTATCTTATGCCAGCATATATATATATATATATATATATATATATATATATATATATATATATATATATATATATATATATATATATATATATTACTAAAGGCATCTTTACAGACACCACAGATCCTAAATTTGATACATTACCATTTAATACGAAATTGATCAATATGTATCAATAGTGGTGGTCGTTCTTGGCCCTTATGGGTCAATCTTGACCTTCACCCAAATAGTTACAACTTTTAACATTTAGAACCTCCCTTATAGGTTGGTATGTATCTTTAGGATAGGTAGCACAAGGATTACTCATTTCAAATTTCTATAAATGAACATTTAATTCAAATTTTATATCAATTGTAAATTTTAATATCGATCCACACTTTGCACACTGAACAAGATATTCCCCATTCTCTTGAAATCTATTTCCAATAGTTTTATGTAGTCATTAGCCAAGTCAAAATGATAGTTTATCCAAGTCACTCAAAGCATTAAAAAGTATCATATCCATATCTATATGTATTCATGTAGAATAAAGAGCACAATTACACAAAGAAATCTAAGTGATATAAGGATGTGGGATTGATTTTCATATTTTAGCTAT
>JARHVA010005253.1:1050000-1072500 GCA_037957365.1 Torreya grandis | reverse complement strand
AATTTTAATTAAATGTCTTGCTAACTTATCTATCTTACATTATGTACATATATATCTTATTTTATAGGATAGGATTAGATTAGATATACATGGTGTAAAATATTTTTTAGTTAAATGATCCATTGATTATATTACTTGTATATACTAGCTTAGAATTTTATTTTGTATTGCGTTTAGCCTTTTGCCCTTGTGTGAAATAATTATTTTCAATATGAGATATTTTTGTCGTCAACATTTGAACATTTCAATTATTTTTTTCTATTTGACCCTTTGTTTTATGCAACATTTGAACATTTTTCTTGTTTGAAACATTATTAATGTCATTTTTGTGTGTCCCTTGGATTTGAATATGTAATATTTGATTTTACGAAATTTGAACATGTCCCTTGTATGCAACCTTTGGCCTTATTGTATGGCATTGTGTTTTTTTAATTTGTGTGCTTTTTGAGATTATTAAATTTGATGAGTGCCATGATCCATATCATGAATTTATAATTGTGTATGCTTATATAAAATTTCATTATTATGAGATTAATTGATCCATTTTTATATGCCTTGCCTCATATGTTTCATACATGATTCAAATGTTACATATATTATTATTTTTAATAAATATATTCTTTCCATAAAAAGATAAGCCTCTTTGAGAAAAAAATTATTTTGGGTACAAAATATAGTTTTAAAGAATGAAAAAATGTTCATAAATTCAATCATAGGTATAAGTTATAGGGTCATATGTCATGCATATGCACTCACATTATAGTAATTGGTTACAAATTCAATCAATTTCAAGTGCATGATATAGATTCATACATAAGTTTCAAACAAAACTTAAAAAAAATAATCTACATATAAGTACGTATTCTACATTTATCAATGGAGGCAAGATATAAATCCATTCCACATTTTCACTATTGTTTGTTATTTACTGATATGATAGAAGCATGCAATTATCCACTCTACTTTGATCATGAATTTAAGATCTAAGAAAAAAATTTAAATTTGAATATAAAATCCATATGCAATGGTTGTTTTAGTTAAAGTGAATAATTCACAACTTATAGGTTTAGTGGTCCCTCAAGCATTCTTTCCATAAAATCCATTGTGGATTCCAATATGTTTCCATCTTGTCGTTATAAATACAAAAAACAAAAATTTAGGTTTTTGCATCCCTAAATGGGTTTGCTCTCTATAAAGTATCAATTTAAATTATAGCTTGATTATCATCAATCTAAAAATATTTCAAATAAATAACTAGTCTCTACAAGCGATTCATAAGAAGCACCAACTCTCCAATGCATCTAGGAAGCATCATCTTGAAGAAAAATTATAAGAGCAACATTGGTCTCACATGTACATAGGTAATCCTTCCATGCTAATTTCATTGTTATAAAATTCAAGTCACATTTCAATTTTAAATTTCACATATGGACTTTAAATACTTTTATGTCACCGCTATATTTTGCATGGAACACCTTACATGATTGGAGCTTTCTCTAAAAGGTAAAAGTTTATTGTAAAGACTTAAATATATCATTACTTTTGCTCTATTAATTACATTTATAGAATAAATGGGGCGGGAATGTTTTCACCAAAATTAGGTCATTAATACTCGATAATGTATGTTTTTTTTACTTGTATGTGAATTGACTTGAGCACATAATCTAAAACTATTTTTCCATCTCACTCTACCCTTGCTAACTATATGAACCTATCCATTTTTGAAGTTATATATGATGCCTACATAAATTTTTTAAATTTATAAAAACACCTATAAGCACCTATATAGACATAATATATCCTAAATTTTACATGTTACCCTTAAAGATAAAATCACCCAGTATGGTCAATAATGGTAATTAGTCTTGACCCCTATGGGTCGATTGATACTTTCACCGTAGTAATTTTCACTTTTTAATTATAGACACTCCTTTATCATTTGTTACATATTTTTATGATAGGTATCATGAGTATTTTATAGTTTGGATTTATATAAAGTCATATTTATGTCACTGAAATTATCACTTGGAAATTTCAATATTGAGTCACACATACACTATTTAAAACTGAGCAAAATATTCCTTATTCTTTCCAAATCTGATTCTAATCATTTGAATTGATATTTATCCTATTCAATATCATATTTTATCCATGTCAATCAAATAATTATAAATTGTTGAAGCCATCTCTAGATGCATTCAAGTGGAAAAAGCAGAAAAATTGTAAAAGTCACTCTAAATGGGATAGTTACATGGGCTTGATTTCTATCTTCATATTATTATATATGCAATTAGTGATACTTTATCATAATGGTGATTAGGGTCAATTCAATCCATTACACTCGTTGTGTCCTATTTTTATGCATTTTAGATATTAAAGTCCCTATTAGGGTTTCAACTTTGAAGAATTTATTTTCATGTCATTCACATGCATTTGAAGGTCATTTTTTTTCACACATGAATGCTTCAATAAACTATAAATTATTTCACCCTTATTTACCTATTTATAAATAGAGGACATAATCGACCCATAGATGTTTTAAGTGTCAGTCCAAAATGAACCATTTCTAATAATCCTTCATCAATTATATTCAAATCTCCTTTGATACTAAAAGAAGAAATCTAAGTTTATTAGTTCCAATTAGTGTTCAATTTTACATAGTAATACCATAAAAATTTAATAACTACGACTCTTATTTTGTTTAGAGTTAGTCCTTTATTGATTTAAACATGCTTTATCTATTTTGGTACCTATATTTTATTTTTATTTTATAATTATTTTTATAATTTTTCCTTCCATTCAAATGAGTTTATCTTAATAAATTATAATTCACCTATTAACTCAAAATTATGATGAAAAACATAGATCAAACCATGTAGCATGCTTAACTATGCATAAAATGACAAAATATTGACCAAGATATTTCCAAGAATCTTCATAGAATATGTTTTGCAATGCTTCTATAATATTTCTCCTCAAATTTGTGGGAGCATGTAAACCTTTGGTAGATCTATTTATATCACATTTTCCCTCAAACCTTAATAAAAAACAATCTTTTTTGCACATTTATAAACTCGAGAAAGGGTCCAATGAACCCATCAGACCAATTAATGATTATTTACTTCAATACAAGACTTTTTTAAAAATATGACCAATTTTATGGATGAAAATGAATTATAAAACATATTCAATAAAACCTTGCTTTCACCACCCCATGAATAAATTATCTTCAAGAAATTCAAATTCTTTGATGAGTTATTCCATACATAAAACAATATAGAAGTTAAGCTCATAGATTTAAATAAATATAAGGTATAGGTCTACTTATACAACTACTTTTACAATGTATTTTTAAATATTACCATGCTACAAGGTCAAACCAATTGATAAGAGTGAGAAAAATATTATAGTTAATATAGTATCACAACCTACAAGTCAATTACAATTAATAGTTTCACCAAAAACCAAATTCTATATATTACCATCACCTTTTCATGCACTATTAAATAAACAACTAGAGTGGAACATTATGAAACTTAAATATGTATAATATTTTTATTCAAACAAGCCTATAGAAAATGAATATGATACAAATGAATATTATGATTATATTTAAATTTTAGAACATTGTATGAATTAATGCTTCAAATTGATAGATAAGATACGATATCTTATTGTGAATAGGAACCCTTATATAGGAATATAGATCATAAAATAAAAAATACAAATTAAAGATATTTAATTATCTATTACCCAAGCATGAGATAATAAAGATGAATAATACTTTAAATTTTCATTATACATACATTATGCATCATCCACCTGTGACGTATGATCACCGATTACATTAAATTATTGGTTCTGTTATCAACGCTTCACCAAATCATCCTATGATCACAATTCATTACAATGAGAATGTAAATGATGATTCATATTTTAATTTATTATTCATATGAACCTATATTAATGAATAAATCAAAAATAGTATCATGAACAACATTGTGGACATTCATATAATGACACTTCTTCACTCCCTTCGATACACACAACATGATTTAAAAATACATCATTATAATTTAATGTATTATATGGATATAAAAATAATACCCTTAGACACATAGTTCTAACTCTTTCAATTTATATATTATATACTAGCCTCTCCATTCTTAGTTATAGTGAGTAACAAGGTCTTTGAAATTTTATTAAAACACCCTTCGATGCAAAAGATTCATATAGTGCCATCTACATTATAGTAGTGTCTCAATTACATACATCACAATAAGGTAGTCATGGTTATAAGTGTACTATATGAATACCCTATACATCAATTGGCATGTCATCCCCTACTCCTATCACCATCATAGCTAGTTGATATACCCATACAAGATAAGTATATAGAGATAATGGTCACCCATATCCAAGTTCTATCTATAGGTCCAATTTAGAGGAAACTAGTTGGGTCTAATAGATATATAGATATTAAGTGTGGATAAAATTAGAGTGTTAGTTAGAGCTCATAAAGGCCATTACTTCATATAACACACACTCAATTACCATGTAGATAGTTTAACATGTTCCACAATAAACATAGGAAATGGGGAATTCTTTTACTCTACATTATAACCCTTAGAGTCCTCATCCTTTTATATTTACCCATCATATATTAGATTATATGAGTAGTGATCTTGACAATTATGACTCATCATGTTATTTCTTATCCAAATTTTATATGCCTAGATATGGTAAATTTCACTAATGGTAGGCGACCCATAAAATATTTGATACAATAACTCTACATGGTCCTCACATTAATGTAATTATACATTGGAATTTTAAAAACCTCCATTATTAAAAAAGTATTGAAAAATGAGAAAATAAAAAAAACTTTCAAAATATTAAAAAATAAAATCAAAACCTAAGCATTACATGATTAGTATATTAAATTATTTATATATGTTATTCATCACATTATTTTATATTTCATATTATTTTCATAAACATGTGCATTTCATGATATATTAGTGTGATAAAATACATACATGTTACACATGTACATATATATGTTGGACTTTCCTCTACCTAGTGTCCATGTTGATACTCAGGGCATCTTATTCCACATGTTTCACTAGTATAGGTCATATCTTTATATGACCTTTTACCATGTTAATCTATCCATATCACTTAAATATATCTTTTTAGATACCATCATCTTACATAGAGATATGTCGATATGCTATTGTACAATGATGTGACATTTATACATTTGGATGATGTGTAATAGTTTGAATTTTTTATGCTTCACTGAATTTTTTAATCTCTTGAATAATGGGATAGTTTGTGTTTGTCTATTAAATATAAGCCATATAGCCCTATTTTTTTATATATTTATGTCTAATATGTGTTTTCCTTTACCTTATTTATTATATCTGACATATTTGCACACCTTGTTTGTAACATATTTATGTCCCTTGTGACAAATTTATTTACCTTGTTTGTAATGTGTTTATTTACCTTGTGTGTGGCTCTTGGCCTTGTTTATTTTGAAATTTTTATGTCCCTTGTGCATCTAAATAATTATTCTATGTTATGACATATTATTATCCATTTTATGAATCCCTTGGCCTTATGTGTGATAATAACTATTGAGTCTGTTGTAGTTATTTTGGTTGCAGACACTAGTGGTGTCATGATCTATATGATGCATTATTACCACCTAGTCTTATTTAGTAATCCTAATGCTACATTATTCATTAATACATCTATATAGACTTTAAATTTATACACCCTGCATTACATATGTTACATACATTTATTATTAAATTATACATTACTCTGATCACACACTTTCCACATGTTCACAAGATTGTACTTGATTATATATTTATACATGACATGATGAATTCAATTCTTTTATTGAGATGAGTAAATTAGAAGACATATCCATCATCTAAAAAATAAGACATTACTATGGTATATTAATAGAGACATAAACCTCTAGGAAAATAAAATCAAATATATGTAAAAATTTCAAACATTTAAAACGGTTTAGATATTAGATAGTCTAGTTACATGGTCTAGATATCTATACATAATTTAATTTTATTAGGATAAATGTCATGCATATGTTCTCAATTTATATATACTTCATTATAAATTCATACATAGTTAGGTGTATATTTATTTTCATATGTACACAAATTATAGGAACATGAATTATAAGCTTCCACATACACATCCATTTCAAATATAACTTCTCAAATTTATTATATAGATGCATAGCATTTAATATCAATTGGAGTATATTTAGGGAGAATGATAAGAGTTCACACACATATACACACTTCCAAATTCATGAGGCAATATACAGATTCCTATGCATACACAACAATATATTTTAGAATTTTAATGGTAAATAGTTGTCATTCCAATTCATACTTATCAAATATTGAGTCATGATGAGGGCATGGACATTGTTCAATTTATTTTGATTATTTATTTTATTTTACATTGAGTGAAATTGATCAAAATTGAATGAAAAATACAATAAAACCTATAGTTATGATTGGGTAATGAACATTATTTATTCAGTCTTAATCATGCATTTTATTTTTCATTGATTTAACTTAAGCAAATTAGACATAATTTATACAGTTGAGTTTATAAGTAATTTAGAGTGGATTACTCATTTTTGTTTTAACAAACCCAACATGTGGTTCCCTCTTTATTTTCTATATAGTTATTTGGTTTAGTACATTATTTAATTCTCCCCACATTCATGAGGTTGGTATATGATATCTATCAAACCAAAGGACCCACATGGTTATAAAAATTTATGGCACAATTACCCTAACTCTTCATGTGCTTCACCAAATAATTATAAGCACCATCTCTAATAAGTTTCAATATAAACATGGTTTTAACCAAATTGTAAGTGTATTCCTTCCTTTCTCTTCTAAATTTTAAAAATTCAAAATTCAACTTCATGTTTCAAACTTCAATCTATGGACATTGGCTACAAATGTTGTTTTAGGATTTTCTACTAAATGAACTCTAATATTTGAACTTCATACCAAATATAATTTGTGTTTTACACACTCAGGTATATATTTTAATTTTAATCTATTTTTAAATTAATAGAAAAAATGGAGGTATTTCTAGATAAAAAAAATATGGTATTAAGTACTTTATAATGACAAGCTAAACACACACTTACCAAGCATGACTTGAGTGGATAAACATGGTCTTAATCCTTAAATCTATCACACATGTATGATTCCGATTTCGTTTTATCCTTTTATTATTTTGTGACACACCTCAAGAACCTCATTGTCCATTTAAAACTATCTTAATATCCTAAAAAGGCATATCAAGACATTAAGATTAATTTTCTTATACATAAGTCAATGTCATCACATTAGATTAGTATCTTAAATTGATACCAACCTGATCAAGTTAGTAATAACCCTTTCCTAATACTAACTTATTTTTAGAATAAAACCTTTCTTTATTATCAGACCATATACCTAGCTTGTCATTGGCATGAGAAATTTCCCAATCGGACTCATATTGTACAAAATAGGAGCCCATTTGAAAGTGGACCTCATACTTATCTATCACAAATCTATACACTATTTCACATTGATAAAATATTTCTTATTCTTCCCAAATTATGAATCAATCACTAGGATTAATCTAAATTAGATTCCAAAACATAAGAATTTTAAGATAAATTAAGCATTTTCAAGTATCAAATAAAAATAATTAGTTTCATACCTATAGCGAAGGAGCACAATTTCATAATCAAAATAGGTGGGAGAAATACATGTGGTTTAATTTCCCTCTTTAGAGTACAAAATATATAGTTAGTAAATTTAATCATAAAAATATGGGTGATTGGGGTGATCTTAGCCCAATACACTTTCCTAATTCTTTAAATTTTTTAGCCCTTAGAAGCACTCCTAGTATTTCAAGGTGAAAGAGGTTAATTTTTTGAGTTGTGTGCATCATTCAGGTTAAAAATTGTAAATGCATAGATTTAAAATACAGGTAAATGTTATTGTACACTCGTATACCATATTTCATGCATAAGTCAATATCGAACACTACAAGTCAGTATTGAATGTTAATATTGACTTAAATCTAATGGAAATGAGCCTAGGCAGATAGAAACATATTTCCTAAACTAGATGAATCATATGCCTACTTCAATCTATTCTTCATGTGTCTAGAAGTCAATCATAGTTAGATAATCAATCTAAAAATTTAAATACTCTTCCCTTTACTATAATTATTATATTTAGCATGTGAAACATGTTAAATCATTGCAATGAATATTAGTATTTTAAATTCAAATGTATGTTTGAATTCCATATTTATCAATTTAAATTATTCTACTAGTTTATAACTCTTAGGGTTTATAAAACTAAATTAGGCTAAAACAATAGGAAATTAACCCTGAAATTGAAAATAGAGCTTTCATTAAGTCCAAAAATATAGATTTTTAAACTGATGTTAGCCATAGGCCAGATTAGTTGGAAATATATGTAGAATAAATGGTTAGCAATACATTGAGGTTGAAATTTATCATTCATGATAAGAAAATTGAACATGGGAAAGTATAAAAAATCAACTTCTTAGTTGATTTTGTATAGGTTCCTACTAAAGGGTGTTCTGATAGATTTAAATATTAAAAGGGTATATGTGATGGAACCAAAATACACTAGAAAAATTAATCTTAATTATTATGGCATGGAGATGAGATCATATTCCCACAAAAAATAGAATGACACATTAATTTTTATAAAAAAATATGGAAGCCAACACATATAACAATTATGTTTCATTTATTAAAGAGAACATCAAATCTGTTGTGAAGGATAATCTCTATTTTAATTAAAAAAATTGTGAGTTGGATATAAATAATAATGATTTGATAAAAAAAAAAACAATGCATTGGAATATATTACTATAGAGTAGCTTGATGTGATAGAAATATCTACTTCCATTCTTACATCTTATAAGGCTTTGAATACAATGTTGTAAGTTTCATGTGCAAATTTATCACACACCTTGGCAAAGGAGGAATCCATGAACAAACTTAAGGAGGAAATCAAATGGTTTAAGTAAAAATAATAATTTTAATTCTACTATATATTATTTTACACAAATTAATACATAATTATTTTATTAAATTAACGTGTAATTTTAAAATTTTAAAATGTTAGGTATAGTTAAAATTTTAATTCTAACACATGCACATGTTTTAGAAGATGGTATTCCAAAACCTAAGAATTGTGAGACATTTAAATAAAACCAATCAGGATCAAGATAATCCCCACTTTGATTTCAACAGCAAGAGCATATAATTGTGGGAGATGATAAGGGAGTAGAGTATAAATATTTTTTTACAAAGTTATGAGGAGGCATGCAAAGATACATGTGGTGTTTTAAAAATGTTGCTTGTCAATTATTCATTATTAATTGTTAGTTATTAGTTATCACATTTTAGTAGTTTTTTACATTTTGTAACATCTGATAAACAAATTCTAGAGTGTATGTTATATTTCATTATATGAAGGTGCTAATTATCCATGTATGTTATTACTAAGGCATCGATCTACATTAATTTGTATTTTTTTCATTCTATTGAAATTAGGTTATTGAATCACCTTTACATTTATCCTTGTACAGAAGACTTATTTGGTTCTTAAATTAATGATTATTTTTCCTTCCATAAGTGGTGGTCATTAATATTAATATGGTAAAAGGAACACATTAGGATTGGTATGTATGCATAATTATGGTATACACTATTATTAAAGGTAAAAAATATTGTTGAGATTATAAGATATAATATTATAATTTATAAATATTGTATGATTTATTTGAATATTAGAAGATTCAATATTATAAATTTAAAAAGGTTTATTTTCCATGGAATCCATGCTGAGTTATCATTACAGTATTACACTTACCTAATTCTGATTCTTAAATACACTGCATGTTGTTTAGTTTTTATCTAGTCATATATAGAACCAAAAATAGATGTTTATTGTATAAAATGTGTTATTAAACATACACAAGATGATTTAAGAGTTGATGTTCTTTGGGGTTTGATAATAAATGTGTATTAATTATATTTCCATTTTTATACTTAATGCATTAGTAATAGTTCTTATAATGTCCTTTCCCAATTATGAAAATGAAACTAATTATTAAATTATAGAGTAGGTTGATTATAACAAAGAATGAAATACTTAATTATTTATCACCTTATTAGCCATATTGAGTGGCATCATGTAATAAATAAGTAAGCATTAGGTAAGCTTTTGACCTTGATTCCCTTATGGGATTGGTAATTCCTACTTATTAATATCCTTATTAACATGTTGTGTACATGACATTTACCCTATTATTTGATACATACATGATATCTACTTATTTTTTGATTTTGCATTTTTAATAGTATTGAAAATGTTATTGTCATGGATAGTTAATGTCAATAAATTTGAATGAGTAGATAATAATAAGAAGTTTGCTTCTCTTCATTTGAATGAATACCAATTATATTATATGTTTTTCTTAAGACATAGGTTGTTAGATGTATTTTAATTATTGGATTTATATATCATGGTTACTATTAAGTATGTTCTTAACAGATAAATAGGTTCCTTAATAAACTATTTAGACTCATTGTGAGTCTTGATGTATTCTAGAATATGTTGTCATCAACACACTACTCCATCAATGATTTTTGGCATGGTAGAAATGATTCATAGAATCTTGGATAACAATTTTCAAGATAATGTTATTTGGACATATGGATATTTTTAAGTATGTTATTGAGTGATTCAACAGTTACTTAATTATTCTTACTCATTTTAAGCCCTGAGTTATTCTAAAATATGTTGGATGACCCTTGTTAAGATCATGTAATTTTTAATAGCATTTATAATTGAGGTTCATCAACTATTTTAACTATGAAAACTCTCAATAAATTTTAATGAAAAAATATTGATAGTAAGTTTTATTAAGGTCATTTGAATGGATACAAATTAGATATTGTGTTTCGCATAAGACATAAGATATCATAAAGTTGGTCATAATTGCGTTTATATATTATGGTTCTTTTCTATGTTATTTATTTATCCATCAATTTGTTAATTAATTATTCATACTCATATTGAGTCAATATTTAATTAAAAATATGTTGGCATTGCCATACTAAGCTATCCATGAGTGTAGTCATTTTGTGACTAGTTCATACTTTCTTGGTTGACCATTATTAAGAGAATATTAATGGAAAATATAGTTGTTGTTAATAATGATATTGAGTGATTCATAGGTTCCTTAATTATTATTACTCATTTTAATTCACAATTTATCCAAAAATATTTGGTTAATAGTTGTATAAGTATCTTATTGTTAAGAGCATAGACAATTGAGGTTCATCAATTATTATAACTGTGAAAGCTCTAAAGAATTTTGTGTGTGTGTGTGTGTGTGTGTGTGTGTGTGTGTGTGTGTGTGTGTGTGTGTGTGTGTGTGTGTGTGTGCGTGCGCGCGTGCGCGCGCGTGCATGCATGCCCGCGCGCACCTAATATCAATAATTATAGTGTTAGGTAATATATTTCAGCTGTATATTATATTCATTAACATCAAATATTCAATTTTTGCATGTATGTGTATTGTTTCAAATAAACTATGTATTTTTTATTCCAAATGTAGGTATCATATAAACATAGTGATAAACATTAATCGATTTTCGATCAATATATCATTCCTATGGGTTGAAGAAAACATTTTTTAACTAGCCAACTTTTGGAAAACTACATGTCACCATCTAGCATGTAATGATTCATCCCTTCTCTTTGATTCAACTTTTGTAGTTTTTTAATAGTGGGTAAAGTCTTATTCGTTCATTTCCATAATATTTGAAACATGTACTTATTCAATTCTAATAATTGATGTTGAGATATTATTTTTATGCATTATGTACTCTATTTATAAATTAGTGGTATAAAAAACAAAGCATTTGATTCCGTCATTGTATTTTGTTAGACCAATATACCTCATGACTTTTTTGAATATGATAATACTATGGTTCTCTAATTGTCTAATTAAAATAAATAATAATAAAATTCATCAAAATGTTAGTTCAAATTACAAAAATCATCAATTTATTACTAATTTATTAATTTTTTTAACAAATTAGTATCTTTCAATGTTCCTTGTCCTCATTTATTTTATACTTAGTTCAAAATTGTTGTGCTTCAATATGGGTGTTTTTCTTGGGGGATAGTTAGATTTATCATGGGCTTTATTATTCAAGGATAGTTATTTAATTTTACTAGTGAAATCAATTTTTTGAGATTCTTTTTTTTTTCCATAAGGTAAAGACTTGTTTCACTAACTGAGCTTCAACACCATGGAAATGAGAATAAAAATCCATTTCCATATTTGATGCAGGAGCATCCTGGAAACATATCAATAAGGTTGTGATCATAGTGATAGATGTCTTAACATATTGTTAGGGTCATGATAAGAATCATTATAGGATTTTAGAGCTTGTGATAAGTTATTTGGGAAATTTTATAGGTTTCCCTCCAAAATTGGTATTTGAATATTCAAACATGTTTATGTAAGATTATGAATAAACCTTAAGGTTCTATGAATTATTAAAAGTCCTAAAGGTCTCTAGAAGGTTGTTCCACATAGGAGAGGTTAATTAGGTCTATTAGGATTTCATAATTATTTTGTAATCCTTTTAAGGTAAGTTGTAGAGTGTTGTGTCATTTGGGCTAAGATTTTATGTCAAACTACTATATTCAGTCAGCCAAGATTTTATTAAAGATGGACTCCACTAAGTTTGGAAGGTGTTTAACAAACTTGATACATTTCAAACCTAAGAGGGTGGAATTAATCAAGGATGTGAACAATTATTAAAGAAACCAAGTTTCATCGTATGGTGGGGTGACACATGTATATAGACAATAAGCAAAGGCATGTATTATAGGTCTACTAGTGATTGAAATATATTGGGATGTTGTTTTGAAATAGTGTTTATAAGTTATTTTTATCTATGAGAATCTAATTCAATGGCCTTCAAACATATTATATTTTTATCTTGATATTTTAGTCTTTAAAATATTTAAAATTTGTTTATTCCTTTTATCTATAGTCATAGTGAGCCATGTAAATATGTGTAAAGACTTATAATGACTCAAATTTCTTATTGAAAATGTGGGAGAGTGTGATGATACGTTTGTTAAAAGAAAATAAGGATTGTGTATAATTTTAAAGTCTTTATTTTTGAAAAATAAAGATATCCAAGATTTCATTATACATTTCCAACTATATGGTATAGATTGTAATGTGATTCAAGAAATTCTAAACTAATTTTAAGTTTATAATCTCATTCAAGCTCTTAAACACCTTGAATATCCTGGGTTTTGCATATATAATCACCTATAGGAGTTTTTTTACACATGAAAAATGTTGTATGGATCAATAATTACTATTGGTAAATGTGCAGGAGTTTATTGAGATCATGCTACAGGTTTTAGATAATAAAAAATGTCAACAAACTTACAAAAAAATCAATTCATTGCTCTTGGCTTCCTTATTTCCTATGTAAGTCTAAAATTAATATTTGCTCATAAAAATATTTCAATTCATAAAATACTTCATCACTTGATTTGAAACTTTAGGAGAAGTCTGGGTAGAGAATTCATGAGCAGATCCAAGTAATTTTAGGTCAGTAAGAATTTTAAATCCATAGTTGTATATGACTATGTTTCAGTCCACATGTAGATACTTATTAGTGAAGGGCTTGTGTCAAGAGGTAATGCAAGTTTTAGTTGTTTCAAGTTCTATAATCTGGTATAATGTTTGGATCCTGTTTGAAACCAATAAATAAGATTTGTTTCCCATCTCTAGAAGTCCATGATTTTGAATAAAGAAAACACAAATATAACTAGTTGTTGACAGATTTAAAGTAGTTTTAGACTATTTGTCAAGATATAGAAGATACTTAAGTTTAGTATCTTCTAATCAATCTTAACAAGTTTTGATATTAATG
The DNA here is from genome assembly GCA_037957365.1 of Torreya grandis. Lineage (NCBI taxonomy): Eukaryota > Viridiplantae > Streptophyta > Pinopsida > Cupressales > Taxaceae > Torreya > Torreya grandis. The sequence continues at coordinate 1,058,420 of JARHVA010005253.1, read as the reverse complement.
TATATGGTATCCTATGATTCTTACAGACCTTCTCATGTTTTTTATGAAAATTGAGAAAGTGAGATCCTTAGTTTTTGTAGAAACTTTGAGAGAGCCAAATGACAGTAGTTTGGTAAAGAAAACCTTACAAGGTTATCAATATGTGGTATCAAATATCATATGAATGATTTTTTTCAATATATGTTGACAAAGATTTCAAGAACAAGTAAATATGCTCATGTCAAGGCAAAGTTGTATGAAGAGAAGATTGATAGCAAATGGAAAGGTGCATATGGATAAAACAGGGATGCATTGATTTCTTTTGAATGAAGGAAATATAGTGTTTCATGTTGACCAAAATTTAAAGTTGAAAGGAAGAAGGTAGGTGTGAAGGCTTGAGAACCTTGAAGATAGGAGTAAATATTGGTGGCAAACCATCAAGAGAAAGGTCATAAATAGAGCTAGAGAAAAGTTAAGAGTGTCCTAGTTGAAAGGATAAGAGAAAAAACTAGTAAGATACCAATAGACTAGGGTGAAGAAGACCTTGGTGAGGTACAGATAGAAAAATCAAATAGGCTTGATAAGAGGAGATAGGTCTAGTGAGGCCTAAAAAAAATTGAAAAGAGAGAGATGGAGAGCTTAGATAAAGAGAAATGCCACAGGAAGATGAGAGGGATGTATATAGAAAAAGAAATTGTAGAAATAATAATGGCCTTAGTAGCCATAATAGAAGTCTTGGAGGAGTCAAGATAAAAGATTGTTGTAGGATCATAAAAAGTGTCAAGTGGCCTCTCAGATAATTTCTTGAGAAATGAGAAAGGAGGAAACAAAAAAGATTGCTAACAAAGCAATCCAAGGAGGAAAAGAAAGAAGCAAGCAAGACTCAAAAAGTTTTTTAAAATGATGATTTATTTATATTTGTGAATGCATGCATTGAGATGAATGAAAGACAAGCTAACTTTGAGAGCTTAAAATCTAAATAAGATAAGACATTGGTGGTAATAGAGAAGTATGAACAACATGATTGCATAGTAGAGCATGAAGAAGTTGATTTATGATATCTAGAGGAAGGTGAAATTCTTCACGAAGATGAAGAAGTATTTCAAGAGGCTCAATATCCTCAAAATTTTTCTTGTAAAATTTTATTTTATAGTGAGAATATAAATTTACAATAAGATGTTTTGTATGAGCAAAAATTTGAATTACTAGATAGATTTAGGAAAGGTGAATATAAAGATGAAACACACATTGAACTGATTTTAAAACATGATGTGTTGTAGGAAAAGGTGTCTCCATTGACACAAATTGAAGACAAACAAGTTTTGGTTCAAACTATGAAAGAAGTTCAATTACCTAATGAAAGAGAAGGTGAAGCTGTAAACAAAAAAATAGCAAAGTATACTAAAGAAGAGGAGCTGAATTGACAACAAATCATGCTAGAATCAGAAGATCTAAGCCTCATAAGAGATGTGGAATTATATCAAAGAAGTTGAAATGGAGCTAATGAAGCTCTTAAGTGAAGAAGATGCTAGTGTAGAGGCATCAATGCCTCATCATTTTTAATCTAATTATTTCTTTAGTTTTGCATGCAGAGGTTTTGAAGAAGAAGAGATGGAATCCTATTTACAATAATTCATTGAAGAAGCTGAAGTAAATAATGAACCACTTGGGTTCATACATCACGAATAAATCAGGTAGAAGAAAGAACTACAAAATTGGAAGAGACGAAAGAAGAAGATAATATTGCATTTGAGTAAGAGGTCAAATCTTTCCCACCAGGGGAGTTTGATGCAGGAGCATCCTACAAACATATCAATAAGGTCCTGATGATAGTGATAGAGGTATTAAAATATTTTTAAGGTGATCACAAGCCTCATTGAAGGCTTTTAGATCTTGTGATAAGTCATTTGGGATCTTTTGGAGGTTTCCCTCCAAAATTAGTATTTGAATTTTCAGAAATGTTTATGTAAGATTATGAATAAATCTTAATGTTTTATGAATTCTTAAAATTCCTAAAAGTCTCTATAAGGTTGTCCCATGTAGGAGAGGTTGTTTAGGTCTATTAGGATTTCATAATGATCTTGTAAGCCTTTTAAGGCAAGCTGTTGAGTGATGTGTCATTTGGACTAGGATTTGAAGTCAAATTACTATATTCAGTCAGTCAGGACTTCACTAAAGATGGACTCTACTAAGTTTGGAAAGTGTTTAACAAACTTGATAGATTTCAAACCTAAGAAGGTGGAAGCAATTAGGGACGCGAACAAGTATAAAAAGACCAAGTTTCATCATATTGTGGGGTGACACATGTATGTAGACAGTAAGCGTAGGCCTGTATTATAGGTCTGCTAGTAATTGATATTTGTTTTAACAAATATATTGGGATGTTGTTTTGAAATAACATTTCTAGGTTGTTTTTGTCTGAGAGAATCTAATTCAATGGCCTTTAAACTCATTATATTGGTATCTTGATATTTCAGTCTTTAAAATCTTCAAAAAAAAATTATCCCTTTTGTTTACAGCTGTAGAGAGCACTGTAAATACTTGTAATGACTCAGATTTGTTATTGGAAAGGTCAGAGAGCGTGATGATAGGTTTGTTTAGAGAAAAGAAGGATTCTGTAGACTTTTTAAGTCTTCATTTTAGACAATAAAGATATCCAATGTTCCATTATATGTTTCCAAGTGTATGGTATTGATTGTAATGTGATTCAATCACTTCTAAACTGATTTCGAGTTTATAATCTCATTCGAACTCTTGAACACCTCGAATATCCTGGGTTTTGCATATACGGTCACCTACAGGAGTTTTGTTCCATGTGAAAAATGTTGTATTTATCAATAATTACTATTGGTAAACGTGGAGAAGTTGTCTGAGATCGTGCTGCAGGTTTTAGATTAGGAAAAATGTCAACGAGTTTTTAAAAAATCAACTCATTGTTCTCGGCTTACTTATTTCCTGTGTAAGTCCGAAATCAGTATTTGGTCATAAAAATCTTCCAATTCATTTAATACTTTGTTAATTGATTCAAAACATTGGGAGAAATCAGGGGAGAGATTTTATGAGTGGATCCAAGTAATTTTAGGTCAGTAAGAACTCTAAATCGGCAAGTGTAAATGACTGTGTCAGTCCACCTGTGGATGTTTATTAGTGAAGGGCTTGTGTTAGGAGTTAATGCGAGTTTTTTTGTTTCATGTTCTAAAATCTGGTATAAATATTGGACCAAGTTTGAAATCAATAAAGAAGATTTGTTTCCCATCTCTAGAAGTCCATGATATTGAAGAAAGAACAGACAAATAGAACCAGTTGTTGATAGATTTAAAGCAGTTTTAGGACTATTTGTCAAGATAGAGGAGATAGTGCATTTCAGTATCTTCTAATCAATCTTAACATGTTTGATATCAATGTATAAGGTCTCCTATATTTATTGCATAACTTGTAATGTTCTTTTACGAAAATTGAGAAAATGAGATCCTATGTTTTTGTAGATTCTCTGAGAGAGCCAAAGGAGAGTAGTTTGGTAAAGAAGACCTTAGAATGTTATCAATATTGATTTTAATATTTATTTAGGTCTTCTCATATTCAAACATATGTTGTTTTTTTATATTTGAAAGCAATATGTTTCTTTACACCATCATTTGATACATACCTTGTGATTTAATGACTATCTTCAGGAATTATGCTCTCATCTCATTAACTATACACTTTTTATCATGCTTATATTTTTCTAGACTTCATATGAGTGCCTCCACCTTCACAAAATTTGGTATTTATTTTTTTCAACTACCTATGTCTACATCCAAAATATCATTGCTTAGCTGACCGAATGTAAAAGGATGAATTAACTGAGTTATTTTTATCACATGAACTCCTTAAATATACATATAATGGACCATGTCCTATTCTAGACATAAAGAACATAACCAAAGCCACTTAGTGTATAGTTTTATAATTTTAAAAATGATTAATAAATTTAATCCATTATTGTCTATAAGATATTATTTATTTATTTTGTTACTAAAAAGGGGTAAAAATTTATTAAAGAAGCCCGAAAACGGGAAAATTACAAAGCCAAGTCCTGCTCAACAAGTTGAGCCAACTTACAAGAAAAATCAGGGAGCAACATCACCAAGTCGTGTATTTGCTAATTCGGTCCATGTTCAGAAGCCCATTTAGCTAGAGCATCAGTAACTCCATTCCATTCCCGGGGAATGTGCTTAAAATAAACCGAATCTAAGGAAGAACTTAATTGAAGCATTTGCTGAACAATTCCAGCCGGCTACCAATCCACGTTGTCAAAAGCCTTCTTACTCAATAGGTTAACCACCACCTGAGAGTCTGATTCACAAACAATGATACACCATCCTTGTTGATAGAAGATTTGAATAGCCTCCAAAATAGCCATGGCCTCCATAAGATTGTTGGTGTACAGGCCCATATGCATAGAAAAACCGAAACAAACAACATCAGCACTGTCCCTTCCAATGCCACCTATTCCAGCTTCACCTGGGTTCCCCCTAGAGGACCCGTTAGTGTTGATCTTGATAAAACCATGCTCAGGAGTTGTCCAACAACCAGTGCGATTGATAGGTCACGCCTAGTGTCTAGGTCCATGCGTGGGGCGCGTGGGAGGTGAGGGAGCAGTCGTGGTAGGCAAAACATGGGAGACTTTATCCAAAATCACTGCATCCTCAAGACAGAGGTCCTCCATGCTGCCGCATTTAACCTAAAGGGTCTCTTGAAGAGTAGAAAGAACTTTCACCCAAACAGACCTGGGCTCCATGCTGACGTTTTGGAAGATTCTCCTGTTCCTTTCAATCCATAAATTCCAAAGAATGAAGGTTGGGCCAATACTCCAAGCAATCTGCAAGATAGAGGCCTTGGAGGGAGGGCATCCCAGGTGCTCCCAGAAGTCAACCAAGGAGGAGGCATGCCAACATGAGCAGCCCCACAACGTCCACCATAGATGCCAAAGACATTTGGCAAAATGGCACTGAAAAAATAGGTGAGAGATAGTCTCCCCACTACTGCGGCAAAGAACACAAATGGAAGGTCCCTGAAAACCTCTGATGCACAAATTCTCCCAAATCAAGCACCTATTGTAAGTGAGAATCCAGAGAAAAAAAATACATTTTGGCCAAGAGAAAGAGCTCCAAATTTTCTTTCCCCACTGGAAGTCGATCTCTCCATAAACCTGCTCAGACAACTCAAGGTAGCTGAAGGAAACTGAGTATAAGCTCCTCCCCAGGCCAAAACATCTCTCCCCCATAGGAAACTGCATTTGTGGGCATCAAGGATCCGAGCCAGTTCCATTCTCTCTCCATCAGTCTCTCTCAATGGCCAATCAGAGGACTTTTTCCATCGATATCCAACAGACATACCTAGATTAAAAGGTTCTTTGTAATAGTCCACTGTATCCCACCCTTCTGACAAAAATGACTCACAAAGATGTTGTAGATGAGGATTAGAAGATAGGAGGGGAGGAGCTCCATCCCATGAGTCATGCCAGAGGAGCGCCTCTCTACCACTGTGGCAAATCCAAAAAAGGCTGCTCTGCACCAGGTGAGCCCCAAGCTTGAGAGTGTTCCACACCAAAGATCCTCTCCTAGTGATGGAGAATCTGGGGACCTTAGACGGATCCACTCCTAGAAGATACTTTAAAGAAAGGATACGAGCCCAGAGGTGAGATTGATTGGAGCACCATCTCTAGTAAATTTTGGTTGCAAGAGCCTGACTAGACAAGATGGTAGAGCGCAGGCCAAGACCACCTTCTCTATTTGGTTGGCACATGGTATTCCAACTGATGAGGCTCCATTTGGAATTTTACAAATTTCCGCTCCAAAGGAATTTTTGGGAAAGCGCATCAAACTCATTTAGAAAGTATTTCAGAGCTACTTGGACCATACTGCAGTATATAGGCAATGCTTGAATCACGGACTATAGGAGAGTCACCCTACCAGCAGTAGAAAGCCACCTATGCATCTAGTGGTTGACTTTTTGTATTAATTTATCCAGGACATTTTGCTAGAACAGCCTTGGTTGTCTTCCAACCACTAAGGGGATCCCCAAGTAAGTCACAGGAAGAGATTGGATCTAGAATCTCAAGGTAGTGGTAATCCTCTGCTGGATGAGCTCCAGAGTATTAAAGAAATAAATGGAAGACTTATGCTCATTAATTTTCTACCCAGAGGCAGCCAGGTAAGTATCTAAGGTGGCTTGGAAAGCTTTCACCTCCTTAACCCGGGATCTCCCCGCCAGGATAGTGTCATCCACAAATTGGAGATGAGTGAGCGTAGTTAGCCCATTCCCCTACTGCCATCCATGGATTGTGCCTTGAGATGCCTGATATTTGATAAGATGCCCTAGTCTCTCAGCAAGAATGATGAACAAGTATGGTGAAAGCAGATCCCCCTGGCGAAGGCCTCTGGAAGCTCTAAAAAGCCTAGATGGTTCCCCATTGATAAGAATAGAGAATCACGGTGTAGTCACACAACTTAACAGCCAACGAACCCAAGCTTGATTAAAACTAAAAGCCAAGAGGATTTTGTGTAAAAAATCCCAATCGACTCTATCATAGGCTTTAGCCATATCAAGTTTGATGAACATGGCTCTCTCTTGAGACAAACTCATAGAGTGTATTGCCTCCAAGGAAAACACAATCCCATCCAAAATTTGCTTACCTGCCACAAAGCCGCCTTGCTCTACCAATATAACCTTGGGCAGCCACTCCGCAATAAGCTTGGTAATTATTTTATACACAACGTTACAGAGCGCAATAGGCCTGAAATGATCCAGCTGGTTAGCCTACTCTTTCTTCAGGATCAACACTAGGAAAGTAGCATGAAGAGCCTTAAGCATCTCTTTATTGGTGAAAGATTCCAGCACCACATCAAAGAGATCTTGGCAAATAATCCCCCAAAAATCTTGATAAAATTTAGCAGGGAAACTGTCCAGACTCAGAGCTTTGCCTCTACGCATACTGAAAACAACTTTTTCAACTTCCTCCATGCTAATAGGTCTCAAAAGTGTCTCATTCGTAGCCATTGTAATCACATTAGGAATGTAGGATAAAATAGTGTTCTCCTCCCTAATAGCCATAGGCGCATTCCTAGAAAGGAGCGCTGAGAATAAGCGAACTACTTCTTGAGAGATAGCTGGAGAGGATGAGATACAAGTGCCATCTGAGATGACAAGAGAGGTAATATAATTTTTGTTGCATTGCACCTAAATAGACTTATGAAAAAAAGCTATATTTTTGTCTCCTTCCTAGAGCTAGTCAATTCGGGCCTTCTATTTCCAGAAGATTTCTTCCCAAAGTTCCCATTCAGCCAGATCCTTCAAAGCTTGGAACTCTATCCTATAGAGCTCCTCGAAGAAGCCCTCATCACGAATCTGTCTAGTGATTAAGTCTAGTTGATCTTGAGCCTTTTTCTTCATGGTAAAGAGATGTTTGATGTAGTTTCTATTCTAGTCTTACAGCTTCCTCTTCACAAACTAAAGTTTCTTAGCAAAAGAGTACATAGCCATACCATATTCTGGCCCCCCCTGTCCCCACCATTGGGTCATCAAGTCATAAAGTGCAAGATCTCAGAGCCACATTAGCTGGAATTTAAAGGGGGGCTTCTTGGGCCCCGCAATATGATTGGAGGTAAGCTTGATGGGCCAGTGATCAGACCCTCTCCAATCTAGAATTTCAGAGACCAGAGAAATCGAACTAGATTACCAAAAACAAGATACAAGGAAACTATCTAAGCATTCAGAAATAGCTTCCTTACCTTATCTCCTATTGTTCCAGGTGAAGATACCATTATATGGTTTGACATCAGACAGGTGAAGCAAGTCCAGATTGTGGCAAAAAAGCTCGAATGAGGCTCCTAAGCATGTTGCCCCTCCCCTCTTCTCCTCCAGGCAAAGAACTACATTAAAATCACCTACCAGAATCTAAGGCAAGAAAGGGTAATAGCTTCTGACCTGGCATAGATGCTCCCAAAGCTTAAGCTGGCCAGAGTTATCCATTGGCGCATACACAGATGTAACTAAGATCAGTTCTCTAAAATCTCAGGAAGAGGCAAAAATAGAGAGAGCCGAGGGACTAGCGATCAAGTGGCATGGTGTGACCTTGCCAGGATCCTAGCATAAAGCTACGCCCCCATCACTACAAGACGTGCCCATACACTGGCATTGTCTAGAAGGCCAAAATTTGGGCAAGCAAGTAAACATAGCCTCAACCACCAATTTAGTCTCCTGAATACAAAGGATATCAGGAGTGTGATCAGCAACCAACTTACAGATAACTTTTTGTCTGGGGGTGCCACCTAACCCCCTTACATTCCATGATAGCACAATAATTGGGATGAGGGGGGAAAGTGTTCATCCAAGGTCTTGACAACCCCCGATTGTACCAGTAAATCTCTTGTAAGTTTGATTCTTTCTTGATCCTTCCT
>JARHVA010005253.1:1032500-1045000 GCA_037957365.1 Torreya grandis | reverse complement strand
TATATGAATGGAAAGGTAATTAAAAGAGGAAAAATAAAATAATTCAGTATTCTTGTATTAACCAATTGAAAAACATAAATGACAGTGTGTTCTTATTAAGCAATTAGAGAACTTAAAACATTAATTGTTGTTTCTAAGTATTAGACAATTGATGAACAAAAATGGAAGTGTATTCATATTATCCAACTAGAGAACATAAATAAAAATGTACCTACATTAAATAACTTGACAACATAATTCAGAATGTTCTTGTATTACCTTACCAGTCCAACTAGAGAACATAAATAAAAATGTACTTACATTAAATAAATGATAACATAATTCAGAGTGTGCTTGTATTACCTTACCAGTGAATATAAAGGATAGTGTGATTGTGCTACTCAACCCATGAACATAAACAATTTTAAAAAGAAAGGTTTTTTTTTTTAAGTCGTGATTGTAAAATAAATAATGCTCGAACAAATATTTTTTAAGAACTTCACAACATTTAATAGCCTAGATCTAACACACACTGATAAGTGAGGGTTTTTAATGAAACTCTGCTAATTGTGTGAACTAACTGGTAAATAATAAAGATAAATTAGAATGAAATCAAGATAATTAAATTATGTTTATAGTAATTGAAATATAAAATAAATGTCATGTGTTCTATTTTGTTTTTTAGAGTAAATTATTATAAATCTATCATGTAATAATTCAGTAAATATTAGGTATATATCAGGTAAATATTATGTAAGTATCGATTAAGTACCATCGATTTATATCTAAAATATTGATATGTGTGTCACCTTTCAATCCCATTTTTATATATAATATCTATTTTTTTAGATCTTTCTTAATTTTTATTATGATTTATAAAATTGACTCAATTTTAATAAGATATATGATTTTGAATGAAAATAATATTTTTATTATATCTAAATTCAACGTTAACCCACATATAACCTTAGACCCATAAATGTGATAGCATCAATCTTACTCCAGGAACAAATATATTGTATCTAAAAACACTTCAAAGTAGATATTAAACTCACCTCTCCACATGAAATACATACCTCTGGTCCATTCATCATTTAATTTTATCAGGAGATTCACCTAATTTTCAATCCAAGTATGTTTTATGCAGAAATTTCAACTTTCACAAACACATAATACTAACTCTGCATGGATGTGCTCCAGTGACTCATAGAAGAAATAGGCCTCTCTGCATATTATCTTGTATCCATTTATTTGGGCTCAGACCCTTTTCTTCGAATTACATTATTCGAAAAAAATAATTAATTATTCTTAAACCAATCTTCCAAAAGCTATACATATATCCATCTTAAATTCAAAATAATAATATTCATTCTCAATTTAAATTTTTATTAATTGTTATTGGAGCTTTACCAATCATTGACCTTTTTTTCATCGATAGTTTTATTGTCCTTGAGTATGACAAATATCAATACGGTTGTATTATTCTTTGCTTTAAGATAGAACTTAAATCAGAATTTGTTTTCTTCATGTATTCATATATTGCTACTTAATTAGGGTGTGAAAAAAAATTGTGTTTTAAGTGCTTCGAATAAAAAATTAGGAAATTGAGGATTTTTGAGGTCATAATCAAGCGAACATAGTTTTCAAATTATTTTATGCATGTTTATATATATATATATTATTAAAAGTATGATTGTTTTGAACTATTCTGAATGGAAGTACACAACCTGGGCAAACATTTTCAATTATAATCAATTTTGGGGGTTATAATTTTGGAACCTATGAGGGACATTTTCATGTAAACTTTTGATGAATACCACAAGATTTCGAAATAAGATAATTTAAGCCTAAACACTTACTTTACTTTTAGCTTTACAATTAAAATAAAATAAAGAGATTAATTAATTTTTAATTGTTTATCTCGAATGTATTTAAATTTAAGCTTTAAAAAAACATATATTTGTTTTTTCCCAAAACTAATCCTCATTTACCACTGAAAAAAATATTTATGCATTTTTATTAATTGACGAAAATAAAAACAAAAATCAAACAAGGATGAATTTTTTTTACTGAAATAAATTATTAGTTAAAATATGTTTCAAAAAGGTTGCGATTACTAATATTATTAAGGTGATGAACATACATAAAAGACAGTCTTCCCTCCCTGGTTTTGTTTAACACCACTACTGCTGCTGTAATTTCAAGATATATGTAATCCGATGCGGAAGGCCTCGCTCGACACGGAATTCTGGAGGATTTGTCGCATAGTAATTTCATAAGTGCGAATTTGTTGCATACCCAGTAAACCTCGCAATCCAATAGAAAAAGAAAAAAAATTGAGTGCATTTTAATTATCATTTGGATGTAATGTAAGAAAACTTATCATTCGCCGTCCCCACATTGATGTTGTCTGCGTGCTTCGCATGTTTTTTTTTTTCCCCTTCCTTTGGGGACATATGCACTATGTTTACCAGAATATAAAATTTCGCTACTCCAGTTTCCTTGTAATGTACAAGGACAAAATATTATATTTATATACACGATGATAATGTGATATAGCATTTAAATATGTTTATTGGCATGTAAGGGCTGTGTCAACGACGTCACGATAAGGCTGTCGGAAAATTTTAAGATAAAAACGGCATTGTTTGAGTGAGTCCGCACAGCATAAGAGCCGTTATCAAAAATTGCATGTTATGAGAATCAATGACGATGATATATGATTGTGATTAAAAATTGCATGTTATGAGAACCAATCACGATGATATATGATTCTGACAAACGGCTCTTACGCTGTGCGGACTCATTCAAATAATGCCATTTTTATCTGGAAGTATATATATAAATCCGCTGCTTACTTGTCATCACTATTCTTCCCCTGGGATCCTAGATAGTAGTGTAATATATGCGTAGTAAAACGTGTCTAACCGGCCTATGAGGTGCAATCATGTGCAGGACAGAATGTGGTAACATGCCCTATTCTTTCTGTGTAAAGGGACCCTTTTTTCAAATAACATCATTTTTAGAAAACATAGAAGATCATATTACGAATATAAGCAATTAAAAAAAATAGTCAATATGATTCGATGGTTTTTTTTCCACTTTAATGTTCATTTTGACATATCATGCATATAAGACAATCAAATTTTTAAAGATTTATTTCGACAAGATTTTACTTGGAAAAAAAATGCACTATTCAAATGAGCATGCATTACGAGAATTAATAGAGTCTATAATGAATCTTCTTAGTCTTTATATTTTATATTTCCAATGTTGATTATTGCTAGTTTACTTGTTCTAGATGCATTTTATGACACACTTATTTATGTTTAAATTAGTCTTTAGTCTTTCCTTATACATCACGGAGTCTTCGCATTCTCTTGTACTAAATTTTAAGAGAGGCGAGAATGCAAGCTAATTGCATAACACTAAGTGCCACAATCAAGTTTTCTATACATCTCACAACCCTCACACTTCTTAAAGGCATGTTTTCAAGAATTGTGTGACTACAATATATTTAAAGATGCCGCATGTCATGTTCATAACTCCATGCCTCACAACCTTGCTCAAGTTAAATGTCTTGTACCGCATTTTTAAAATTTACCAAGTATAGAGGTGGGCTCATACAATCTGTGTTGTAGATGAAAAGTGACATAAGATTCACATAAGCATTGTGATGAAGACATGTGAACAACTCAAGTTTATTCTTCTATAAAATTGTGAACAAGATCCATAATCAAGATACAGTGGGAAAGAAGATTAAATTAAATTGTATAAAGACACCTTGCAAAATTAATTCACATGAACAAGAGATCAATAATGAAACAGAGCTCCATTCAAAGAGCATAGAGAGATTCTAAAGTTTTTTTGTAAGAAAATTAGAGTGACTAAACATTGAGAAAGCTTAAATGAACAATGATGGACTCATATCTCTATTCCTATGGCACACCCTAGATATTACCATATCCATGAGGGATGCATTAAGATTAGGTTTCATAGACTATAGTTTTATCTTCAATGAAGTATAAATTTTGACGTTGATTCTCGAAGACCGTAAAACTCAATACACAAATATGTTGAAACCAAAAACTATATAAATTAATTATTTAACTCACCTTTCCACATGACATCCACATATATTTAAATCTATTCGTCTAATTATTTGAGTTGCTTCACTTGATCTTTAGGCCAAGCATGATTTATTGAAATGTTTAGACTTATCACAACTACATACAATACATATTTAGTCCAGGCATGCTTGATCCAAAAGTTTAGACTTCTCACAACCATATACACTATTGACCATGCATGGATGCGGTCCACTAACTTGGAAAAAGAAGATATATATGATATAATTAACACATTTACATATCATATTCTTTCCACATCTTTGGCTTCAAGCCCTTTCTTTCAATCACCCCATTTGAATATTAAAAAGACTTTGCCTCAAACCAATATTCCACAAGTTCTAGATATCCCACCATTGAGAATGGTAATCTTCGTTCTGTGTTGAAAAGGGTCCCAATAACTAAACCTAAATGTTGATTTTTTATAGATCATTCAAATTCATATCAAAATATAATCTTGCACAATATATATGAGGATAGTTAGACTTAAAACATTAGCATACCACTTAATCTTCAATATCTAAGCACTCATCTAAAGCACAGTTAGATAACTCTAAGATCCTAAGTATGAAAATAAAACATAAATATATACTCATGCACATGAAAATATACTAAATTAAAAAAAAATAGTAAACATCATCTATATTTTAAAATATCAATATTAAATAACTGGTTATAATTATAGAACTCATCTTTGCATTCACATAAATATACATTCATTGCATATCACACATCATGCAGTTTATAATGATCATCATGCAAGGATCATATTTACGTATGAACTTCATAGGTTACATCTCTTATCCTTCTAACTCTAGCTTAAATATTTTTTGTAGTGAAATAAACTCAGAAACCCTAAAGCATACAACATGTAAGATCTATTCAAATGAGAAGTGAAAGTCATTATTTATATCTTTAAATATACACCCGTGTACCCCTAGCATTTTAATTAAAAAAACTACTTTCACCAACTTTCTATGCATCTTATAATATTAAATTTTAGATACATTCACTAATCCATGTAATAGTATATTCATTTACCATATTCGCATATTATTTTCCAATCCACATTACTGTTGTACAATATGCATCCTCCTTACCTATATGATTGTCATATGTCAACTTCTCTTTCTCCTTATTTCCTTCCACAACATGCATTCTCCTTACCTATATGATTGTCATATGTGAACTTCTCTTTCTCCTTATTTCCTTCCATTGGATATTTATTTATTTTTGACCCATTACACATCATGATGTATGTACAAACTACTTTTTAATGTGTGAATGATATTTGAAGATTCCCTTTTCAATTGCTAAACATCCTTTAGCACATCTGACTTGCACATCAAACCTTGTATAGAATTTTAATAGTTCACTTAGGTGAAATTATAAGGTTCGAAACAATGTTACTTTGGCTCAAATGGTATCCCCAGTTGAAATTTGTGTAATAGTGATAAAGTTATACTCAACATAAAATGTTTAATTAATTAATTTATTTATTTTCATACTAATAATTACATTCAAAATATTATTCAAGACTTTACAAAGGTTGATAGACCCAAATATAATAGAGTTCCTAAGTCCATTATATTTTCCACTTTAAAAATGTATATTATATTAAGTTTTTCATAATTCAAAAGATTATTACTAAGATTTCATATATAGAAACAACATGAATATTTTTGTCATATTCTACTATATATGGAATTTAATTCTAAAGATCTAAGCATACAAATTTTACATCCATGTCTTTTTCTTTCGGTCAGTGATAGGTATTCACATACATGTGAAAGAGGAGGAAAATGTAAAGACTTAAAAGCGGTTAAGTAGTCATTAATTGTTAAATTAGATGTATGTAGAATGCATATATACTTGTAAATTGTTTGTTTAATTAGTAATTATTGATTTTTTTTAGAAAGGTCTTTGACTTTTCTTCTATACCTTTATAGTTATCATGTTTTATCTACTATGATTTTTCATTGTTTTGAATTCCTTGTTTAGATCATCTACACTATTTTAAAAATCGTCTAATAGATTTAGATGGATATGATAATTTTGTGTGGTCTTTTATAGTTAGAGTGTACTCACTTTATCTCATTTCTTACATCTTATTATTATTTTATATTAATTTGTGTGTTAATATAATTTTAATTTAAATTTATTTCATTTTTAAATATGCAAGCATTATAGTTCATTAATATATGTAATATCTATTTATCATCTATAGAATCTATCAAACACTTGGAATAATAATAAAATAAATCAAACAATTTATAAAACATTCATCAAAATATATATTTTTATATTTTGACAGAGACCACCAACTATTAATTTATATGTTATCTGAACTTCTTCATTAAAACTCTTCTTATTATTATTTTAATGTATAAAAAATATAAATATAATTGTATTACTATTTGGTTTAAAGTAGATCCCAAATCTTAAATTGTTTTCTTAAATTTTTTTAATATAGTGTTTCTCAATTAAGGTAAGAAGATAAAAGTTTTGTTGCAAGTAATTTGGGAAAAATGATAAGAAAACTAAACGAGATTTATGAAGTCAGAACTAGACGAACACAATTATAAATTATTTTGCGCACATCTGCAATTTTTAATAAAACGATTTGATGGTTTGTACTATCCAAAGTGGAAATGTGCAATCTAGACAGTCTTTCCGATTCTAATCAGTTTTTTGAATTATAATTTTTTAATTTTTGAAAGGGCATTTCCTTGTCACCTTAGTATAAGATAAGCCTCATAAATAACCAAAACTAATAATCAATTACCAATTAAAAAAAAAAAATTATGCGTTTTCATTAATTTAAAAGATAAAATACAAAAATTGAAAGAGGTTGAAAATTTATCACGCAAATAAATTATTATTTAAAAATGTGTTGAGAAAAGGTTGCAATTGCTTGTATTATTAAAAGTGACGTAGAAAAGGTTTGAAGATGCATTAAAGACGGATTTTCCTCCGTTGTTTTATTTAATATACTACTGCTGTAATTTCAAGTTGGATGTTATCCTACTTGAATCGGGCCTGTATGTCATCCACAAGCTTCTGGCTGATGCGGAAGGCCTTGCTCAACATGGAATCAGGAAGAGGAGGTTTTGCTGCAAACAGAGAATTAGCAATGGTCTGAACTCCCGGAAGCTGGCTGCTCAATGCACCTATGGCCACTGCGTTTTCGTGACCCACGTTCTGCTGAAAATGCACCAACGCCTTGGGAAACACGAAAACGTCTCCCTTCTCCAACGTTTTAGAGAAAAACGTATTGTTAGTATCAATAAATCCCACAAAAAGATTGCCTTCCATTAGAAAAAGAACTTCTGTTGCTCTTGGGTGAGTGTGAGGAGGATTTATTCCACCCACTGCATAGTCGATGCGGACCAACGATATTCCCAGTGTGTTGAGGCCAGCTATCTGTCGAACGTTCGCCGCCGTTACGTTGGATCCCACAGCATTGTTTGTGTTTCCCGGTTTACTCAAACCCGCAAAGAAGAAATCCTCTCCTGAAACCGCCTTTGGGTCTTTGCACACAAACCCGTTCACCAAGACTGTTCCATCAAGTTGTTAGTAACCCACCTACATATATACAGACACAAATAATAATGATTATGATTTAAAAATTCACCTTTGCTTTGCTTGTCTGCAACGCAGAAATCTTGCAAAGGATCGGGATCCGCTCCCATAACTTGCTCACTGTAACAACAGATCAACACAAAAACGCCTAGGGTTAAGTAATACATGCGAGTAGCCATTTTATTGAATAACAAATGCAATCGGAGAACCCACAACAGTAGTGTGTGTTTAAGTTGTGTATTACAAGTTGATTCATTGCTTTATATAGCCCAAACTTGAACTACTGGGTAATAAATAATTCATCTTAGATCGAGGTTAACAAATCCGTAATAAATAATTGATCTTCACCCGATAAATATTCACTTGCGTGTAACGTTATAAATTATACTGGTCGACCTTTGTTCGGATTTTGAATTGAAAGTTTTTCGTTTTGCTATCAGAAGTCAATCCTTAAATCCTAATATATTAATTATATTTTTGAAATGTATTTGTCAAAAATTTAACATAACAATATAATTAAATTGATACCTTTTATTATTAATAAATACAATTTTAAAAAAAATAATAATAATATTTTAAATTAATATAATATATAATTATTTTTAAAAATGCAAAACTTATATTATTATAAAAAAGTAAATTGATATAACACTCGGATAGTTGAATGGTTTCACCGCCCAATAGTATATATGACACGTCTTTTAAAAATGAAAAGTCAAAGGCCATATGTCATCCTAAGAAAAATATTTTTGTGCTCCCAAAAATGGTAATAAAAGAATGCATATACAATAATAAAATATAAACTCACTCAAATATTTCAGATATATGTAGTAAATGTTAGGGGATTTCAAAATCAAAACACTCTAATATATTCAAATCAGTTATATTCTTTTGTAGTAACAATTTTAATAAATTAAAGAAATGGTTTAAGATTGTAATTTTATTATCTTAAAATTAATTATATTTTTTTATGGTGACAATTTTAATAAATCATTTTTTATGTTTTCTTGTATTTACATTAAATTTAGTGATATGGAGTCATGTTAAGTTATTATTGTATCATTTTCACATTTAAAATTTCTTGCAATTTAAGGTCACTCATTCGTTCTATATTCATTTTCATCCTCTCCTCTATTTTCATTCTACTTTGGGCACACTAAGATCACTTTGGGCACACTAAGGTTAGTATCAAGATAACATTCTTATTTAGTATGCAAACATAAATGTCTTAGACACCATGTCTTATGAGTTCTTTTCCTTAGTTATCAAGTCTATGTTTTCTATTGATAGTCATTCTTAGCATCCGTGTTTCAGTTTTTTGAATTTGTATGGAGAAATAATAGAAAAAGCCCTGGAAATTTTATAATCTAAATCATTCAAAATAAAAGGCACTGATAAAAAGCCATATATAAAATCAAAATTCAAAATCACACAGAAGATGTGATTCATATCTTAGCACATTTCCTATTTTAGTGAATGCTCAAACTCCAAAATAGGTCTCATGATAGAACCAAAGATCTTTGGGATGCAGTAAGATAGTAAAGCAGGATAGGAGGTCTCAAAATAATCTATAGTGTTACTTAATCTCTCAATCAATGATCTAATCTTTACATTAGACCGGCAAGTCTATAAACGGTCCTGAGGAATAGGGAATATATTGTGAGAAGGTAGGTCCATTTTAATTTTCATACATATAACCTTCATGGGAAGATATTTATACTTCACTAGATAACCCAAATTTATGTTTTTAGGAAAATTTATCTAGATTACTTAACGTTAAAAGTTTTCTTGTTTTGATTACTTAATTTAAGTGTCTTGTTTTTTATAAAGATTATTTACCTAGGTATCTCCTGCAATTTCCCCACCACGCACTTCATACTCCCATTTGATAGGTATGTTTATTTATAAATCTTTTTTTCCAAACTTTTATAATCTCTATTCTTCATCACTTTCTAAACATGTTCATAATAGGTTTATTTTAGTTTAATCTATCTTAAATATAGAAGCTATATCTTTCACCAACTATGCATTGCTTCTTTAAACAATTGCCTTATCCTTATTGGATTTCCTTGGTTATATTTATAATACAAAGTTTTTTTCTCACTTTTTTGGTGGACAATTTCATTCCATTTTCTATTTTAATTTTTTCCATTGTTGAATTGAGTTTGGATTGTTACATCTCATTCATCAATGTTATTTTACTTTATGTGTATTTTCCATCTTTATTTTTATAAGATTTGTTACTTGTTTTACATCAATGTTGGATCTATTATTTCATTTTCATGTGTGCTTGGTTTGATATGGTTTGTTACTTTTCTTAATTAAGGTACATTTATTTATGTTTGTTAGTCTTTTTGTAACTTTATATTTTTGGTTACCCAATTTATTCTCATTTTATATATTTTTACTTGGTCTTTTGGTTCTAATTTAGCATTTTTCATCCGACCGTATCAATTTTTCAAATGAGTTATTGAGTTATGTAAAGCACATTTATTTTGATTTTCCTATGTTTGTTTTTTCTCTTTAGTTTTATATCCTTAAGGTGTGTCTAAAGTAGTGAATGCTCTCTCCATTATAAAGACTTAAAAGACAACCATTCAACGATAAAGGTGAGTCAAGGTATGTATATGATACTTTCAATTATTTCTTAAAAATTTCTACTATCATTTTAGTTTAAAATTTTCAATTTATGTTTTTTAGTGCAACTTATTAGCTCAACATTGTGTGTTGCTACGTTATTTCTCAAAGCACCACCCATGTTAAAACTACATTCCATGTGATGAGCTTTGTATGAGGCATATGTATACACATAATATTTTTAAATTTTAACATTTACTAATTTATTTTCTTTTGTAAGAGCTTATTGAGTTTCAATCTCTCTGAATGCATGACTTAAAGAGTGCATAAGGAAAGGGGTGGTTAGATATTTGATGCTTCCTAAAATTATTGGTCCATATACCATTACCTAAAACCACTACAAGTTACTTCTATCTATCTCCCTAAGCAATTAAAACCCATTTATCCACTCATCTTAACAATTCATCTTCTAAAATAACCCTTGACTACACATATAACCTTTTTTTTTATTTGCTTACTACGTTAACTAGGTCGATCTTGTTAGGGATTGAGTACATATTATGAAACTACATTGGCTTGGCCAACGTACTTCAAGACATAACAACTATCATTCTCGCCTAACAAGATTAATTCAATCATTCTTACCATCTAAATTCTCAAGAGGGTTTAGGGTTAATCATTGGATATAAATACCCCACTCACTTCAATCCAATGAAGATGAACATTCATTTTCACATTATTACAGATCACAATTCTCCTATTTGTACACTTAAGAAGTCATTTCTTAGGGGTTTACCTTGGAAATTAAAAAAATTATCTTGAGAGAATCTCTTAGATGTAGAGTGGGAGTATTTTA
The DNA here is from genome assembly GCA_037957365.1 of Torreya grandis. Taxonomy (NCBI): domain Eukaryota; kingdom Viridiplantae; phylum Streptophyta; class Pinopsida; order Cupressales; family Taxaceae; genus Torreya; species Torreya grandis. Next base: position 1,033,879 of record JARHVA010005253.1, on the reverse strand, counting down.
GCCTAGAGCTTATTTACATAGTATAATCCTCAAAAAACCACAATAACCTATTATAAATCACCATTGGCCAAGGAATATATTGAGGCATGATAGGTTCAATTCAAGGTAAGTATTCCTAACTTTTACTCTTTCATTTTGTAGATAGATATTGCATAAGGTAATATGATGAATATTTTACTCCTTGCTTAATTTACCTCTTAATTGTATTGAGTGTATTTCTCTTTGAATGTGGGTAAGTGTACAAAGTTGGGGAACAACAAAGGGCCTACCCTTGGACATGTTTTTTTTTTGAAATTTCATAAATCTCAAATTTTGTAGATATTTTGAGATATCAACACTAAAAATTTGAAGATGGTATAATAACATTGATTGTAGAATTTTTAGTCTAGTTTACAAAAAACTAAGTTTTTTTTTTAAAAAATGGTTACATATAACTACGTCAAATATATAAGCATTGAAGATAAACTCTTTTTCTTTTTAGGAAAATAGAGTAGATACATGTCCATGTGACCCACCATTTTTTGAACATTATTTAATATTGTTTGAAACACTTTGGTGAATATTTATATAAGATCTTGTAATTAGTGACTTATTTTTTTTATATCTCTTCAATGAATATTTTTTTATAAATAAATTTTGTAAGTAAATAGATCTTGAAAGATGACTGAAAAATAGATAATTAGCCATGTCAACCCCCTAACTACCTAAAAATTGAAATTTAATTTTCTTTGAATGTGTGTATAATTAGGCCTAGTTTGTGACCATATATATATATATATTTTGCACTTGGATCAAAGAAATATAAATTACATAAACATGAATAGGTATTTATATTTATGGCATGTAGTGACATTAAAAATATATAGTTATAAATCAACATACTTTGAACCCTTAAAATAGTCAAAAATTTATAAAAATATATATGTTTAGATAGAGAAGAGCATGATCATTAGCATGGTAATAATTTTTTGAATTTTATTGTTGAAATCCATAGTCTATTTGATGATGGAAGTTGTAATTTTTTATTTTCTATCAAAACTCTCATACTCAATTGTAGATTGGTAGGTCCAAGCCTTTGGCTTGGGAATAGAAGCCATTTTCAGTAAAAAAATATTGAATTTTTGAAATAAAAATTCAATAATAAGTATGTGTTATAACCTATTCGTATTATAGCCCATACGTGTTCCTATAGATCTTTTTGAGTTTCTTGGTGTAAAGTAATGGGAACACGTATGTGTTCCTATTGATTTGCATGAAGAAACACAAAACTATCTATAGAAAGGTCATATTTACTTAAAATTCTTATTTATTAAAACAAATGTTTCATTTATATTGTTACATTTATTTTTATTATACTTAAATTTAATTTAGTAAATATA
>JARHVA010005253.1:987500-1027500 GCA_037957365.1 Torreya grandis | reverse complement strand
GTCAATAATTTTGAGCACCCTTACTTTAGATTTGTATTGATGTGATCATCAACCTTCAAATTTCAGTGACTGACTATAACCTCCCAACTATGATGTTTCTAATTATGGTTATTGGATACATCAATCTTTCTATACTTCCACCAAAGATTAGAGTAATGAATTTCACCTTATTGTGTACATCTCCCAATCTAGGCAGAATAAGTGGAAGTAGAAAAGAATGCATGGTAGGGATTCTATATGGTCCTCAACATAAATTTGAAATTTAATTCTTTGCATGTTTTAGGAATGAAGAATGTCAAGGGGGATGGAATGTTATATACATAGGGAGGGTAATATAATTCATATTAGGGTTAAAATAGTACTAGAATGAAGAATAGTGAATAATAATGAATAATAAGGAATACTAATTTAGTACCACATGCATAAGAATGAAGAGTTAAAATAGATTAGAATAATATAAATAAGAGGGTATAGTCCATGGTAACACGTCAAACAAGAGGAATTTTAATTGAGCTTGCTCAAAGGAGGTATCATCCTCAAAGTGGAAAGTAATTTGTGGAGTGATTCCTTCCCTAAAAGGAATAAAATATTAATATATTTAGTATTTACACCTATTTGGTCTATTTTAGTATTGACATTTTTAACATTTTATTAGGTAAAACAAATTTAGATATAAAAAATCCAAGCTTATGTTGTCTTACTCCTTGGCATAGATCAATTAGATAAGGAAACATTTAATTGCCTTAATGGGTACGTAAATTTGGAGATCAAGGTAGGGACTTTAAAATGGTTCCCCGTATATATATGGTAGGGCTCGATTTGCTATGTTATTGTTTTATATACTATAATGGGGATTTGGGAATATTCAAAGTATGGCAAGGCCCTAGTTTGGACTTTAGCTCCCATTGAGACAAGCCCAAGCTCTAACTTGCCTCTCTATTGATACATCTATAAGTTTCCATTTATATATCAAGTTATGTATATATCAAATTGGTTATAGATCTATTTGGGTTAGGAAACACAATCTATCATCTACCAGACTAGAACACACTCTACCAAATTAGTGACCAGCTATCTATCTATGTGTCAATCCAATATACTATGGATATATGGTCAACTATGGTGTTGGGATTGGAATTCTCAACTAGTCTCCAATTTCCCCCATTAGACACACACACACACACACACACACACACACACACACACACATTTAGATTCTCAACTCTAGGATTGGGATTCTTAGATTCTCAAATCCCAATATATATATGTAAGTAATATAATTTATTCTCACCCTTTTCTCTTTTTATTTCCATTTATTATAGTCTAGATCCATGGATGCAAACTCTCTTAATGAAATGGGCATGGTTCATTATATATATCTTTCAATCCCACTAGAAAATTAGATAATATCTCTGAGTTAGTTGTTTGAGTTAAAGATGATGAGTGAGAGAAGATTATATTTAGGACATATTTAAGCAAGTAAAATTTGAAATTTGAAAATAATCTAATTTGTCACAATAAAGAAGATATTCTACCCATCATCAAGGTATTGGATAGATTTATTAAGGATGAGAAGGGACAAATGGGGATTGACTAATTATGGTAAGGGAGTCATTAGGGATCATGAGGGATGGTGAGGGTCAATGACAGAGTGATTAGGGAGGATTAAAGAGTGATTAAAGATGATGAAGCATGGTGATAGTTAATGAGGGAAAGATTAGGTGTGATAAGGGATAAATGACTCATTAGAGATGATGAGAGATGATGAAATAATGATTAGGGATGATGAGGGATGGTGAGGGTCAATGAGGGAGTGATTAGGGATAATGAGGGAGAAATTATAAATGACAATTAATGGCGATGGTCAACAAGCAAGTGATTAGGTATGATGAGGTATGATGAAGTGGTGATTCAGGATGATGAGGGATGATGAGGGATGGTCAGAGCTAATGAGGGAGTGATTAAGGATGATGAGGGTATGATAAAAAAATATTAGGGATGGTGGTGGTTAATGATAGAGTGATTAGGGACAAGGAAGGAGTGGTTAGGGATAATGAGGTATAATGATGGTTTATAAGGTAGTAACTAGGGATAATGAGAATCAATGAAGGAGTCATTAAGGATAATTATGAATGAGGATAGAGTGACTATGGGTGATTATTATGAAGTGATTAGGGATGATGTAGGTATGATGAGAAAATGAAACTAACACAATGTGGTTGTTGTGTGGGTGATAAATGTGACCTATGATTCCCCAATCACACCATTTTAGATCAAGTTCGAAGTGAGTGGTTTTACAAATTTATTTTTTACAAAGCTATAACTCCTATAAATTCCAAGAAGTAATCCATAAGGTAAAAAGACATTGAAAAATAACTACATGTTTAACAAAAATGGACATAAATTTTCAAAGTTATGCCTTCAAATCCCTAGGTTCAATACTGAAAACTTGAAAATGCTTAAGTACTGGTTAGATTAGATTTTGAAAAACTATTTTCCACATTGTAAGTCATGTATATATGAGACTAACTCTATTGGGTGCAGAGTGAACCTAATTTATTATATTTACTAAAATAAATTGAAATTTTACTAATATTTACTTTAGTAAATATGAACCTTCAGTAAATATTAATTTCCTATATATCTTTTTGTGTTTTTGGGTGAAAATTAATAATAATGCATACATGTTATAACATGTATATGTTCCCTTAATTATATAGAATGCATACACATTTAGTTTTGATGGTTCCAATCCTAAACTCAAATAACTTGAATGCATTTTTACCATAATGCATACGCCTTATGGTGATAACACATACGCATTAGAGGAAATGTCCATAAAATTATTTCTTAACTTTGTGTACATACCCATGTTTTGTATTATTTGTTTAACTATCCATGTTTGTGTCACAACCTTTAGTGAGTACTAAGTTAGATTTATTTGTTGTATTATAGGCGTATCTAGGGCTATTACATAAAATCATTTACCTAGAGGTTTTTAAATGATCATCAAGAAAGATGTTTTCACTAAGTGCACAAAATGGCACCATATGGCATTATCTAGATGAGCTAGGACCTTGGGCTTATTGTTATAAGCAAATTTGTCTCTATGGTCTCTATCTCTAAGGAAGATTCCAGATGGTGGTATCTCAAGATCTTTGGGCCATGATATTACTATCTCATTGTCAAATTATCCCAAGTCTCTATGGTCTAAAGCTCCTAGGAAGTCACCATAGGTTAATTTTTTAGGACCCTAGGGTAACATGACTATTAAACTATTAGTATAAGTCCCAATTTATCACTGGGATGGGTCACTAGGATTATGCTACATGGCACTATATTTTGGCCTACAAGAATTAAGAATAATTTAGAATATTTTTGACTTAGAAACATTTGGGAGTTGGCTCATAACTTTGAATTGATCTGATAATAACATGTGAGAAGGCCAAGGGGGAGAAAATACTCAAGACCCAGATTAAAATGAATAAAATAACCAAGTCATCATTCTCAAATTTTATTTTTACATGGTTGACTTGACTTGACTGATTTGAACTTAGCATATCTGAGTTTACTAAAATTAATTAGCTTCATTGATTTGAGCTCAAAGAATTCAAACTTGAAAAATAAGGTTCTACATAAGTTGTGATCAACACAACTATAAATCTAGTCTACTTAGAAATGTTCAAGGTATGTTGGTTAGTCAAAGGATAAAAAATACTAAGACCTAACACTTGGACATTGATTTAATAGCCTATGTTTGTAATTGAGAGGTTCTTAACTCAATATTTAGACATGAATCCAATAGTAAGTACAAACACTTACCAGATTTAACCATGGACAAAGATGCAAAAGTCAACTCCTAAGGAAAATCTCAAATGTGAAAGGTCTATTAGACCATATGTAGTAATATTTAGATCAGTCAAGAAAAATATGGTCCCAATTAACAGCTTTAAAATGGGACATGTTATGCAAGCAAAAATATATGCTAATCCTACTAAGAGATAATCTTGAGTATCTTAAGAATTTAGAATATCTAGTTCTCATCCAATCACAAATGTTACCTAGTAGAAATCATATAAGTAAAAATCAAAACATGAAGGCATGAAATTCTCATCCAATACATGACATACTAAGCTTCAATTCTTTCTAAAGACTATTATTGTGTGAACTATGCGATCAATTTAATTTATTTTTGAAGCACAGATAATAAATCAAACTTGCCTAAATGTTAAAAACCTTTGAATAGGCAATGATTTTATAGTTTGGATTCAATGGGAATGTCATGGGAATTGCTCTACTACTAGCCAGGCATTCATAACCTTGATAGAGATACCTCTATCTCCTTCCCAACACCTTATGCCACTACTAATGAGAATGGAATGCCTATGGTGGACATTTCCATGAACAACATTTCAAGAAAAAATTTCAAATTTAATATTTTATTTTAACTTCCTTTAGAAATATATTTTAACTTTCTATATTTGAAGGGATGGAGACCAAACCATGGGTTTAAGGTAAAATCAAGAAGTTCATGACAATTGAGACAAATTAGACTCAAAGCAATATTGCATTCTTCCTTTAGGTATTTGCTTTAGTGTATTTGATGGTCTTTAAATAAGAAAATAATCATTTCTAAATCCATATGTTCCATTTTAAATCATTGGCCCTGAATGTTCTAAAATATTTAAGGAAAAATACATCAATTTATTTATACATTCAAACAAAAAATTTCACATTTAATCATAGGAATGCCAATGGTGTTTTTTACAAATAAGCTACCCATTTATGAAACATTGAAAAAATTAGGGGAACCCTAGGGTCAAAACATGAGGTTAAACCCAAAAACAAAATGCCACATAGCTGAAACTAACACCAAAAATTAAATCAAACATACAAAAATATCAAAAATATGAAAGAAAACATAAAATAAAATAAGGAACAGAAAGAAAATAAAAAAACGAAGAAAAGAGAAAAGAGAAAGTATTTACAAAATTGTTCCAAACAAATTCCATCATAAAAGATGTATTTTTAAAATATACCATTGATACGAATGATAAATCCTTACCAGTTAAACACCTTAGGTGAAAAGCATTCCTACTCAATATTATAGAAATAAAATAGTGACATATCCATAAGGCATCAAGTTTTCTATTGGGTAAGTGCATAGAGTTGGGGGATAATTCTAAGGATATTTTATGTAATGTAATAACATTAATAAATAATGTGATCATGTTATTTAATTAACATGATTTCATTATTTAAATTATGGATTAGTAATTAATAATCCATAATGTGATCCTGTTAATGTATAAAATGTTTACATTAATAGATAAAATGATTGCATTACTGTTATTTTACACATTACAACTTGAATGGATCAAATGCTAGTTAATATGTAACATGATCACATTATTGATAACATAATCACATTTATAGTATTTTTCACTTAAATTCATGTGGGAGTTGTGCAAAAAGGCAACTATGTCTAGAAGCTTATATTTACTAATCTAAATGTTAAGTATAAATTTATTTTAGTAAATATAAGAAATTAGGGTCACTCAACATCTAATAGAGTCAGTATCACAATTGTATGCCTTACGATGTGGAAAATAGTTTCTAAAAATCCAATCAAGTTAGTACTTAGGTATTTTTAAGGTATAAGTATTAAACCTAGGGATTTTAGGACATAATTTTTGCAATTGATATCCATTTTGGTAAACATATAGTAATTTTTTAGGTTTTTATGCCTTCTAGGTTGATTCCTAGTATTTATATGAGTTTTAGGTTTTCGAAAATGATGTTTATAAACCACTAAATTTTAAATTGATGCAAATTGGTTTGATTGGGGTAGCATAAGTCACATTTGACGACTTGCACACATCAAACGACCACTTTGTGTTAATTTCAATTTTTCATCATTTGTGATCACTTCATACTCATGCCTCATCACCCCTAATCACTCTCTCATCATTATTCATTATCCTTAATCACTTCCTCATTAAACATCAGTGTCCTTAGTCATCTCTAATCACTACCTCATAAACCTCTAGGAAAATAAAATCAAATATATGTAAAAATTTCAAACATTTAAAACGGTTTAGATATTTAATTTTATTAGGATAAATGTCATGCATATGTTCTCAATTTATATATACTTCATTATAAATTCATACATAGTTAGGTGTATATTTATTTTCATATGTACACAAATTATAGGAACATGAATTATAAGCTTCCACATACACATCCATTTCAAATATAACTTCTCAAATTTATTATATAGATGCATAGCATTTAATATCAATTGGAGTATATTTAGGGAGAATGATAAGAGTTCACACACATATACACACTTCCAAATTCATGAGGCAATAAACAGATTCCTATGCATACACAACAATATATTTTAGAATTTTAATGGTAAATAGTTGTCATTCCAATTCATACTTATCAAATATTGAGTCATGATGAGGGCATGGACATTGTTCAATTTATTTTGATTATTTATTTTATTTTACATTGAGTGAAATTAAGTCAAATTTGAATGAAAAATACAATAAAACCTATAGTTATGATTGGGTAATGAACATTATTTATTTAGTCTTAATCATGCATTTTATTTTTCATTGATTTAACTTAAGCAAATTTGACATAATTTATACAGTTGAGTTTATAAGTAATTTAGAGTGGATTACTCATTTTTGTTTTAACAAACCCATCATGTGGTTCCCTCTTTATTTTTTATATAGTTTTTCGGTTTAGTAAATTATTTAATTCTCCCCACATTCATGAGGTTGGTATATGATATCTATCAAACCAAAGGACCTACATGGTTATAAAAATTTATGGCACAATTACCCTAACTCTTCATGTGCTTCACCAAATAATTATAAGCACCATCTCTAATAAGTTTCGATATAAACATGGTTTTCACCAAATTGTAAGCGTATTCCTTCCTTTCTCTTTTAAATTTTAAAAATTCAAAATTCAACTTCATGTTTCAAACTTCAATCTATGGACATTGGCTACAAATGTTGTTTTAGGATTTTCTACTAAATGAACTCTAAAATTTAAACTTCATACCAAATATAATTTGTGTTTTACACACTCAGGTATATATTTTAATTTTAATCTATTTTTAAATTAATGTAAAAAATGGAGGTATTTCTAGATAAAAAAATATGGTATTAAGTACTTTATAATGACAAGCTAAACACACACTTACCAAGCATGACTTGAGTGCATAAACATGGTCTTAATCCTTAAATCTATCACACATGTATGATTCCCATTTCGTTTTATCCTTTTATTATTTTGTGACACACCTCAAGAACCTCATTGTCCATTTAAAACTATCTTAATATCCTAAAAAGGCATATCAAGACATTAAGATTAATTTTCTTATACATAAGTCAATGTCATCACATTAGATTAGTATCTTAAATTGATACCAACCTGATCAAGCTAGTAATAACCCTTTCCTAATACTAACTTATTTTTAGAATAAAACCTTTCTTTATTATCAGACCATATACCTAGCTTGTCATTGGCATGAGAAATTTCCCAATCGGACTCATATCGTACAAAATAGGAGCCCATTTGAAAGTGGACCTCATACTTATCTATGACAAATCTATACATTATTTCACATTGGTAAAATATTTCTTATTCTTCCCAAATTATGAATCAATCACTAGGATTAATCTAAATTAGATTCTAAAACATAAGAATTTTAAGATAAATTAAGCATTTTCAAGTATCAAATAAAAATAATTAGTTTCATAACTATAGCGAAGGAGCACAATTTCATAATCAAAATAGGTGGGAGAAATACATGTGGTTTAATTTCCCTCTTTAGAGTACAAAATATATAGTTAGTAAATTTAATCATAAAAATATGGGTGATTGGGGTGATCTTAGCCCAATACACTTTCCTAATTCTTTAAATTTTTTAGCCCTTAGAGGCACTCCTAGTATTTCAAGGTGAAAGAGGTTAATTTTTTGAGTTGTGTGCATCATTCAGGTTAAAAATTGTAAATGCATAGATTTAAAATATAGGTAAATGTTATTATACACTCGTATACCATATTTCATGCATAAGTCAATATCGAACACTACAAGTCAGTATTGAATGTTAGTATTGACTTAAATCTAATGGAAATGAGCCTAGGCAGATAGAAACATATTTCCTAAACTAGATGAATCATATGCCTAATTCAATCTATTCTTCATGTGTCTAGAAGTCAATCATAGTTAGATAATCAATCTAAAAATTGAAATACTCTTCCCTTTACTATAATTATTATATTTAGCATGTGAAACATGTTAAATCATTGCAATGAATATTAGTATTTTAAATTCAAATGTATGTTTAAATTCCATATTTATCAATATAAATTATTCTACTAGTTTATACCTCTTAGGGTTTATAAAACTAAATTAGGCTAAAACAATAGGAAATTAACCCTGAAATTGAAAATAGAGCTTTCATTAAGTCCAAAAATATAGATTTTTAAACTGATGTTAGCCATAGGCCAGATTAGTTGGAAATATATGTAGAATAAATGGTTAGCAATGCATTGAGGTTGAAATTTATCATTCATGATAAGAAAATTGAACATGGGAAAGTATTAAAAATCAACTTCTTAGTTGATTTTGTATAGGTTCCTACTGAAGGGTGTTCTGATAGATTTAAATATTAAAAGGGTATATGTGATGGAACCAAAATACACTAGAAAAAGTAATCTTAATTTTTATGGCATGGAGATGAGATCATACTCCCACAAAAAATAGAATGACACATTAATTTTTATAAAAAAATATGGAAGCCAACACATATAACAATTATGTTTCATTTATTAAAGAGAACATCAAATCTGTTGTGAAGGATAATCTCTATTTTTAAAAAAAAAATTGTGAGTTGGATATAAATAATAATGATTTGATAAAAAAAAACAATGCATTGGAATATATTACTATAGAGTAGCTTGATGTGATAGAAATATCTACTTCCATTCTTACATCTTATAAGGCTTTGAATACAATGTTGTAAGTTTCATGTGCAAATTTATCACACACCTTGGCAAAGGAGGAATCCATGAACAAATCTAAGGAGGAAATCAAATGGTTTAAGTAAAAATAATAATTTTAATTTTACTATATATTATTTTACACAAATTAATGCATAATTATTTTATTAAATTAACGTGTAATTTTAAAATTTTAAAATGTTAGGTATAGTTAAAATTTTAATTCTAACACATGTGCATGTTTTAGAAGATGGTATTCCAAAACCTAAGAATTGTGAGACATTTAAATAAAACCAATCAGGATCAAGAAAATCCCCACTTTGATTTCAACAGCAAGAGCATATAATTGTGGGAGATGATAAGGGAGTAGAGTATAAATATTTTTTTACAAAGTTATGAAGAGGCATGAAAAGATACATGTGGTGTTTTAAAAATGTTGCTTCTCAATTATTCATTATTAATTGTTAGTTATTAGTTATCACATTTTAGTAGTTTTTTACATTTTGTAACATCTGATAAACAAATTTTAGAGTGTATGTTATATTTCATTTTATGAAGGTGCTAATTATCCATGTATGTTATTACTAAGGCATTGATCTACATTAATTTGTATTTTTTTCATTCTATTGAAATTAGGTTATTGAATCACCTTTACATTTATCCTTGTACAGAAGACTTATTTGGTTCTTAAATTAATGATTATTTTTCCTTCCATTAGTGGTGGTCATTAATATTAATATGGTAAAAGGAACACATTAGGATTGGTATGTATGCATAATTATGGTATACACTATTATTAAAGGTAAAAAATATTGTTGAGATTATAAGATATAATATTATAATTTATAAATATTGTAGGATTTATTTGAATATTAGAAGATTCAATATTATAAATTTAAAAAGGTTTATTTTCCATGGAATCCATGCTGAGTTATCATTACAATATTACACTTACCTAATTCTGATTCTTAAATACACTGCATGTTGTTTAGTTTTTATCTAGTCATATATAGAACCAAAAATAGATGTTTATTGTATACAATGTGTTATTAAACATACACAAAATGATTTAAGAGTTGATGTTCTTTGGGGTTTGATAATAAACGTGTATTAATTATATTTCCATTTTTATACTTAATGCATTAGTAATAGTTCTTATAATGTCCTTTCCCAATTATGAAAATGAAACTAATTATTAAATTATAGAGTAGGTTGATTATAACAAAGAATGAAATACTTAATTATTTATCACCTTATTAGCCATATTGAGTGGCATCATGTAATAAATAAGTAAGCATTAGGTAAGCTTTTGACCTTGATTCCCTTATGCGATTGGTAATTCCTACTTATTAATATCCTTATTAACATGTTGTGTACATGACATTTACCCTATTATTTGATACATACATGATATCTACTTATTTTTTGATGTTCCATTTTTAATAGTATTGAAAATGTTATTGTCATGGATAGTTAATGTCAATAACTTTGAATGAGTAGATAACAATAAGAAGTTTGCTTCTCTTCATTTGAATGAATACCAATTATATTATATGTTTTTCTTAAGACATAGGTTGTTAGAGGTATTTTAATTATTGGATTTGTATATCATGGTTACTATTAAGTATGTTCTTAACAGATAAATAGGTTCCTTAATAAACTATTTAGACTCATTGTGAGTCTTGATGTATTCTAGAATATGTTGTCATCAACACACTACTCCATCAATGATTTTTGGCATGGTAGAAATGATTCATAGAATCTTGGATAACAATTTTCAAGATAATGTTATTTGGACATATGGATATTTTTAAGTATGTTATTGAGTGATTCAAGAGTTACTTAATTATTGTTACTCATTTTAAGCCCTGAGTTATTCTAAAATATGTTGGATGACCCTTGTTAAGATCATGTTATTTTTAATAGCATTTATAATTGAGGTTCATCAACTATGAAAACTATGAAAACTCTCAATAACTTTTAATGAAAAAATATTGATAGTAAGTTTTATTAAGGTCATTTGAATGGATACAAATTAGATATTGTGTTTGTCATAAGACATAAGATATCATAAAGTTGGTCATAATTGCGTTTATATATTATGGTTCTTTTCTGTGTTATTTATTTATGCATCAATTTGTTAATTAATTATTCATACTCATATTGAGTCAATATTTAATTAAAAATATGTTGGCATTGCCATACTAAGCCATCCATGAGTGTAGTCATTTTGTGACTAGTTCATACTTTCTTGGTTGACCATTATTAAGAGAATATTAATGGAAAATATAGTTGTTGTTAATAATGATATTGAGTGATTCATAGGTTCCTTAATTCTTATTACTCATTTTAATTCACAATTTATCCAAAAATATTTGGTTAATAGTTGTATAAGTATCTTATTGTTAAGAGCATAGACAATTGAGGTTCATCAATTATTATAATTGTGAAAGCTCTAAAGAATTTTATGTGTGTGTGTGTGTGTGTGTGTGTGTGTGTGTGTGTGTGTGTGTGTGTGTGTGTGTGTGTGTGTGTGTGTGTGTGTGTGTGTGTGTGCACGCGCTCACGCGCACGCGCACCTAATATCAATATATATAGTGTTAGGTAATATATTTCAGCTGTATATTATATTCATTAACATCAAATATTCACTTTTTTCATGTATGTGTATTGTTTCAAATAAACTATGTATTTTTTATTCCAAATGTAGGTATCATATAAACATAGTGATAAACATTAATCGATTTTCGATCAATATATCATTCCTATGGGTTGAAGAAAACATTTTTTAACTAGCCAACTTTTGAAAAACTACATGTCACTATCTATCAAGTAATGATTCATCCCTTCTCTTCGATGCAACTTTTGTAGTTTTTTAATAGTGGGTAAAGTCTTATTCGTTCATTTCCATAATATTTGAAACATGTACTTATTCAATTCTAATAATTGATGTTGGGATATTATTTTTATGTATTATGTACTCTATTTATAAATTAGTGGTATAAAAAACAAAGTATTTGATTCCGTCATTGTATTTTGTTAGACCAATATACCTCATGACTTTTTTAAATATGATAATACTATGGTTCTCTAATTGTATAATTAAAATAAATAATAATAAAATTCATCAAAATGTTAGTTCAAATTACAAAAATAATCAATTTATTACTAATTTATTTTTTTTTTTAACAAATTAGTATCTTTCAATGTTCCTTGTCCTCATTTATTTTATACTTAGTTCAAAATTGTTGTGCTTCAATATGGGTGTTTTTCTTGGGGGATAGTTAGATTTATCATGGGCTTTATTATTCGAGGATAGTTATTTAATTTTACTAGTGAAATCAATTTTTTGAGATTCTTTTTTTTTCCATAAGGTAAAGACTTATTTCACTAACTTAGCTTCAACACCATGGAAATGAGAATAAAAATCCATTTCCATATTTGATGCAGGAGCATCCTGGAAACATATCAATAAGGTTGTGATCATAGTGATAGATGTCTTAACATATTGTTAGGGTCATGATAAGAATCATTAAAGGCTTTTAGAGCTTGTGATAAGTTATTTGGGAAATTTTATAGGTTTCCCTCCAAAATTGGTATTTGAATATTCAAACATGTTTATGTAAGATTATGAATAAACCTTAAGGTTCTATGAATTATTAAAAGTCCTAAAGGTCTCTAGAAGGTTGTTCCACATAGGAGAGGTTAATTAGGTCTATTAGGATTTCATAATTATTTTGTAATCCTTTTAAGGTAAGTTGTAGAGTGCTGTGTCATTTGGGCTAAGATTTTATGTCAAACTACTATATTCTGTCAGCCAAGATTTTATTAAAGATGGACTCCACTAAGTTTGGAAGGTGCTTAACAAACTTGATACATTTCAAACCTAAGAAGGTGGAATTAATCAAGGATGTGAACAATTATTAAAAAAACCAAGTTTCATCATATGGTGGGGTGACACATGTATATAGACAGTAAGCAAAGGCATGTATTATAGGTCTACTAGTGATTTAAATATATTGGGATGTTGTTTTGAAATAGTGTTTCTAAGTTATTTTTATCTAGGAGAATCTAATTCAATGGCCTTAAAACATATTATATTTTTATCTTGATATTTTAGTCTTTAAAATATTTAAAAAAAATTTATTCCTTTTATCTATAGTCATAGTGAGCCATGTAAATATGTGTAAAGACTTATAATGACTCAAATTTCTTATTGAAAATGTGGGAGAGTGTGATGATAGGTTTGTTAAAAGAAAATAAGGATTGTGTATAATTTTAAAGTCTTTATTTTAGAAAAATAAAGATATTCAAGATTTCATTATACATTTCCAACTATATGGTATAGATTGTAATGTGATTCAAGAAATTCTAAACTAATTTTAAGTTTATAATCTCATTCAAGCTCTTAAACACCTTGAATATCCTGGGTTTTGCATATATAATCACCTATAGGAGTTTTTTTACACATGAAAAATGTTGTATGGATCAATAATTACTATTGGTAAATGTGCAGGAGTTTATTGAGATCATGCTACAGGTTTTAGATAATAAAAAATGTCAACAAACTTACGAAAAAATCAATTCATTGCTCTTGGCTTCCTTATTTCCTATGTAAGTCTAAAATTAGTATTTGCTCATAAAAATATTTCAATTCATAAAATACTTCATCACTTGATTTGAAACTTTAGGAGCAGTCTGGGTAGAGAATTCATGAGCAGATCCAAGTAGTTTTAGGTCAGTAAGAATTTTAAATCCATAGTTGTATATGACTATGTTTCAGTCCACATGTAGATACTTATTAGTGAAGGGCTTGTGTCAAGAGGTAATGCAGGTTTTAGTTGTTTCAAGTTCTGTAATCTGGTATAACGTTTGGATCCTGTTTGAAACCAATAAATAAGATTTGTTTCCCATCTGTAGAAGTCCATGATTTTGAATAAAGAAAACACAAATATAACTAGTTGTAAACAGATTTAAAGTAGTTTTAGACTATTTGTCAAGATATAGAAGATACTTAAGTTTAGTATCTTCTAATCAATCTTAACAAGTTTTGATATTAATGTATATGGTATCCTATGATTCTTATATACCTTCTCATGTTTTTTATGAAAATTGAGAAAGTGAGATCCTTAGTTTTTGTAGAAACTTTGAGAGATCCAAATGACAGTAGTTTGGTAAAGAAAACCTTACAAGGTTATCAATATGTGGTATCAAATATCATATGAATGAATTTTTTCAATATATGTTGACAAAGATTTCAAGAACAAGTAAATATGCTCATGTCAAGGCAAAGTTGTATGAAGAGAAGATTGATAGCAAATGGAAAGGTGCATATGGATAAAACAGGTATGCATTGATTTCTTTTGAATGAAGGAAATATAGTGTTTCATGTTGACCAAAATTTCAAGTTGAAAGGAAGAAGGTAGGTGTGAAGGTTTGAGAACCTTGAAGATAGGAGTAAATATTGGTGGCAAGCCATCAAGAGAAAGGTCATAAATAGAGCTAGAGAAAAGTTAAGAGTGTCCTAGTTAAAAGGATAAGAGAAAAAAACTAGTAAGATACCAATAGACTAGGGTGAAGAAGACCTTGGTGAGGTACAGATAGAAAAATGAAATAGGCTTGATAAGAGGAGATAGGTCTAGTGAGGCCTAAAAAAAATTGAAAAGAGAGAGATGGAGAGCTTAGATAAAGAGAAATGCCATAGGAAGATGAGAGGGATGTATATAGAAAAAGAAATTGTAGAAATAATAATGGCCTTAGTAGCCATAATAGAAGTCTTGGAGGAGTCAAGATAAAAGATTGTTGTAAGGATCATAAAAAGTGTCAAGTGGCCTCTCAGAGAATTTCTTGAGAAATGAGAAAGGAGGAAAAAAAAAAGATTGCTAACAAAGCAATCCAAGGAGGAAAAGAAAGAAGCAAGCAAGACTCAAAAAGTTTTTAAAAATGATGATTTATTTATATTTGTGAATGCATGCATTGAGATGAATGAAATACAAGCTAACTTTTAGAGCTTAAAATCTAAATAAGATAAGACATTGGTGGTAATAGAGAAGTATGAACAACATGATTGCATAGTAGAGCGTGAAGAAGTTGATTTATGATATCTAAAGGAAGGTGAAATTCTTCACGAAGATGAAGAAGTATTTCAAGAGGCTCAATATTCTCAAAATTTTTCTTGTAAAATATTATTTTACAGTGAGAATATAAATTTACAATAAGATGTTTTGTATGAGCAAAAATTTGAATTATTGGATAGATTTAGGAAAGGTGAACATAAAGATGAAACACACATTGAACTGATTTTAAAACATGATGTGTTGTAGGAAAAGGTGTCTCCATTGACACAAATTGAAGACAAACAAGTTTTGGTTCAAACTATGAAACAAGTTTAATTACCTAATGAAAGAGAAGGTGAAGCTGTAAACAAAAAAAATGGCGAAGTATACTAAAGAAGAGGAGCTGAATTGACAACAAATCATGCTAGAATCAGAAGATCTAAGCCTCATAAGAGATGTGGAATTATATCAAAGAATTTGAAATGGAGCTAATGAAGCTCTTAAGTGAAGAAGATGCTAGTGTAGAGGCATCAATGCCTCATTATTTTTAATCTAATTATTTCTTTAGTTTTGCATGCAGAGGTTTTGAAGAAGAAGAGATGGAATCCTATTTAAAATATTTCATTGAAGAAGCTGAAGTAAATAATGAACCACTTGGGTTCATACATCACGAATAAATCAGGTAGAAGAAAGAACTACAAAATTGGAAGAGACAAAAGAAGAAGATAATACTGCATTTGAGTAAGAGGTCAAATCTTTCCCACCAGGGGAGTTTGATGCAGGAGCATCCTACAAACATATCAATAAGGTCCTGATGATAGTGATAGAGGTCTTAAAATATTTTTAAGGTGATCACAAGCCTCATTGAAGGCTTTTAGATCTTGTGATAAGTCATTTGGGATCTTTTGGAGGTTTCCCTCCAAAATTAGTATTTGAATTTTCAGAAATGTTTATGTAAGATTATGAATAAATCTTAATGTTTTATGAATTCTTAAAATTCCTAAAAGTCTCTATAAGGTTGTCCCATGTAGGAGAGGTTGTTTAGGTCTATTAGGATTTCATAATGATCTTGTAAGCCTTTTAAGGCAAGCTGTTGAGTGATGTGTCATTTGGACTAGGATTTGAAGTCAAATTACTATATTCAGTCAGTCAGGACTTCACTAAAGATGGACTCTACTAAGTTTGGAAGGTGTTTAACAAACTTGATAGATTTCAAACCTAAGAAGGTGGACGCAATTAGGGACGTGAACAAGTATAAAAAGACCAAGTTTCATCATATTGTGGGGTGACACATGTATGCAGACAGTAAGCGTAGGCCTGTATTATAGGTCTGCTAGTAATTAATATTTGTTTTAACAAATATATTGGGATGTTGTTTTGAAATAACATTTCTAGGTTGTTTTT
Organism: Torreya grandis; assembly: GCA_037957365.1. Classification (NCBI taxonomy): domain Eukaryota; kingdom Viridiplantae; phylum Streptophyta; class Pinopsida; order Cupressales; family Taxaceae; genus Torreya; species Torreya grandis. The sequence continues at coordinate 1,011,011 of JARHVA010005253.1, read as the reverse complement.
GTCTGAGAGAATCTAATTCAATGGCCTTTAAACTCATTATATTGGTATCTTGATATTTCAGTCTTTAAAATCTTCAAAAAAAATTTATCCCTTTTGTTCACAGCTGTAGAGAGCACTGTAAATACTTGTAATGACTCAGATTTGTTATTGGAAAGGTCAGAGAGCGTGATGATAGGTTTGTCTAGAGAAAAGAAGGATTGTGTAGACTTTTTAAGTCTTCATTTTAGACAATAAAGAGATCCAATGCTCCATTATATGTTTCCAAGTGTATGGTACTGATTGTAGTGTGATTCAATCACTTCTAATCTGATTTCGAGTTTATAATCTCATTCGAACTCTGGAACACCTCGAATATCCTCGGTTTTGCATATACGGTCACCTACAGGAGTTTTGTTCCATGTGAAAAATGTTGTATTTATCAATAATTACTATTGGTAAACGTGGAGAAGTTGTCTGAGATCGTGCTGCAGGTTTTAGATCAGGAAAAATGTCAACGAGTTTTTTAAAAATGAACTCATTGTTCTCGGCTTACTTATTTCCTGTGTAAGTCCGAAATCAGTATTTGGTCATAAAAATCTTCCAATTCATTTAATACTTTGTTAATTGATTCAAAACATTGGGAGAAATCAGGGGAGAGCTTTTATGAGTGGATCCAAGTAATTTTAGGTCAGTAAGAACTCTAAATCGGCAAGTGTAAATGACTGTGTGTCAGTCCACCTGTGGATGTTTATTAGTGAAGGGCTTGTGTTAGGAGTTAATGCGAGTTTTTTTGTTTCAAGTTCTAAAATCTGGTATAAAGATTGGACCATGTTTGAAAGCAATAAAGAAGATTTGTTTCCCATCTCTAGAAGTCTATGATATTGAAGAAAGAACAGACAAATATAACCAGTTGTTGATAGATTTAAAGCAGTTTTATGACTATTTGTCAAGATAGAGGAGATAGTGCAGTTTAGTATCTTCTAATCAATCTTAACATGTTTGATATCAATGTATAAGGTCTCCTATATTTCTTGCATAACTTGTAATGTTCTTTTACGAAAATTGAGAAAATGAGATCCTATGTTTTTGTAGATTCTCTGAGAGAGCCAAAGGAGAGTAGTTTGGTAAAGAAGACCTTAGAATGTTATCAATATTGATTTTAATATTTATTTAGGTCTTCTCATATTCAAACCTATGTTGTTTTTTTATATTTGAAAGCAATATGTTTCTTTACACCATCATTTGATACATACCTTGTGATTTAATGACTATCTTGAGGAATTATGCTCTCATCTCATTAACTATACACTTTTTATCATGCTTATATTTTTCTAGACTTCATATGAGTGCTTCCACCTCCACAAAATTTGGTATTTATTTTTTTCAACTACCTATGTCTACATCCAAAATATCATTGCTTAGCTGACCCAATGTAAAAGGATGAATTAACTGAGTTATTTTTATCACATGAACTCCTTAAATATACATATAATGGACCATGTCCTATTCTAGACATAAAGAACATAACCAAAGCCACTTAGTGTATAGTTTTATAATTTTAAAAATGATTAATCAATTTAATCCATTATTGTCTATAAGATATAATTTATTTATTTTGTTACTAAAAAGGGGTAAAAATTTATTAAAGAAGCCTGAAAACGGGAAAATTACAAAACCAAGTCCTGCTCAACAAGTTGAGCCAACTTACAAGAAAAATCAAGGGGCAACATCACCAAGTCATGTATATGCCAATTCGGCCCATGTTCAGAAGCCCATTTAGCTAGAGCATTAGCAACTCCATTCCATTCCCGGGGAATGTGCTTAAAATAAACCGAATCTAAGGAAGAACTTAATTGAAGCATTTGCTGAACAATTCCAACCAGCTACCAATCCACGTTGTCAAAAGCCTTCTTACTCAACAGGTTAACCACCACCTAAGAGTCTGATTCACAAACAATGCTACACCATCCTTGTCGATAGCAGATTTGAATAGCCTCCAAAACACCCATGGCCTCCATAAGATTGTTGGTGTACAGGCCCATATGCATAGAAAAACCGAAACAAACAACATCAGCACTATCCCTTCCAATGCCACCTATTCCAGCTTCACTTGGGTTCCCCCTAGAGGACCCGTTAGTGTTGATCTTGATAAAACTGTGCTTAGGAGCTGTCCAACAACCAGTGCGATTGATAGGTCACGCCTAGTGTCTAGGTCCATGCGTGGGGCTCGTGGGAGGTGAGGGAGTAGTCGTGGCAGGGAAAACAAGGGAGACTTTATCCAAAATTGCTACATCCTCAGGACAGAGGTCCTCCATGCTACCGCATATAACCTGAAGGGTCTCTTGAAGAGCAGAAAGAACTTTCACCCAAACAGACCTAGGCTCCATGCTGACATTTTGGAAGATTCTCCTGTTCCTTTCAATCCATAAATTCCAAAGAATGAAGGTTGGGCCAATACTCCAAGCAATCTGCAAGATAGAGGCCTTGGAGGGAGGGCATCCCAGGTGCTCCCAGAAGTCAACCAAGGAGGAAGCATGCCAACATGAGCAGCCCCACAATGTCCACCATATATGCCAAAGACATTTGGCAAAATGGCACTGAAAAAATAGGTGAGAGATAGTCTCCCCACTACTGCGGCAAAGAACACAAATGGAAGGTCCCTGAAAACCTCTAATGCATAAATTCTCCCAATTCAAGCACCTATTGTAAGTGAGAATCCAGAGAAAAATATTACATTTTGGCCAAGAGAAAGAGCTCCAAATTTTCTTTCCCCACTGGAAGTCGATCTCTCCATAAACCTGCTTAGACAGCTCAAGGTAGCTGAAGGAAACTGAGTATAAGCCAATATAAGCTCCTTCCCAAGCCAAAACATCTCTCCCCCATAGGAAACTACATCTGTGGGCATCAAGGATCCGAGCCAGTTCCATTCTCTCTCCATCGGTCCCTCCCGGTGGCCAATCAGAGGAGTTTTTCCATCGATATCCAACAGACATACCTAGATTAAAAGGTTCTTTGTGATAGTCCACTGTATCCCACCCTTTCGACAAAAATGACTCACAAAGATGTTGTAGATGAGGATAAGAAGATAGGAGGGGAGGAGCTCCATCCCATGAGTCATCCCAGAGGAGCGCCTCTCTACCACTGTGGCAAATCCAAAAAAGGCTGCTCTGCACTAGGTGAGCCCCAAGCTTGAGAGTGTTCCACACCAAAGATACTCTCCCAGTGATGGAGAATCTGGGGACCTCAGACGGATCCACTCCTAGAAGATACTTCGAAGAAAGGATACGAGCCCAGAGGTGAGATTGATTGGAGTACCATATCTAGTAAAGTTTGGCTACAAGAGCCTGACTAGACAAGATGGTAGAGCACAGGCCAAGACCACCTTCTCTCTTTGGTTGGCACATGGTAGTCCAACTGATGAGGCTCCATTTGGAATTTTGCAAATTGCCGCTCCAAAGGAATTTTCGGGAAAGCGCATCAAACTCATTTAGAAAGTATTTCAGAGCTACTTGGACCATACTGCAGTATATAGGCAATGCTTAAATCATGGACTATAGGAGAGTCACCCTACCAATAGTAGAAAGCCACATGTGCATCCAGTGGTTGACTTTTTGTATTAATTTATCTAGGACATTTTGCTAGAACAGCCTTGGCTGTCTTCCAACCACTAAGGGGATCCCCAAGTAAGTCACAGGAAGAGATTGGATCTAGAATCTCAAGGTAGTGGTAATCCTCTGCTGGATGAGCTCTAGAGTATTAAAGAAATAGATGGAAGACTTATACTCATTAATTTTCTACCCAGAGGCAGCCAGGTAAGTATCCAAAGTGGCTCAGAAAGATTCCACCTCCTTAACTCGGGCTCTCCCTGCCAGGATAGTGTCATCCACAAATTGGAGATGAGTGAGCATAGTTAGCCCATTCCCCTACTAACATTCATGGATTGTGCCTTGAGATGCCTGATATTTGATAAGATGCCCCAGTCCCTCAGCAAGAATGATGAACAAGTATGGTGAAAGCAGATCCCCCTGGCAAAGGCCTCTGGAAGCTCTAAAAAGCCTAGATGGTTCCCCATTGATAAGAACAGAATAGCATGGCGTAGTCACACAACTTAACAGCCAACGAACCCAAGCTTGATTAAAACTGAAAGCCAAGAGGATTTTGTGCAAAAAATTCCAATCGACTCTATCATAGGCTTTAGCCATATCAAGTTTGATGAACATGGCTCTCTCTTGAGACAAACTCATAGAGTGTATTGCCTCCGAGGCAATCACAACCCCATCCAAAATTTGCTTACTTGACACAAAGCCGCCTTGCTCTTTTGATATAACCATGGGCAACCACTCTGCAATAAGCTTGGTAATTATTTTATACACAACATTACAGAGCGCACTAGGCCTGAAATGATCCAGCTGGTTAGCCTACTCTTTCTTCAAGATCAACACTAGGAAAGTAGCATCAAGATCCTTAAGCATCTCTTTATTGGTGAAAGATTCCAGCACCACATCAAAGAGATCTTGGCAAATAATCCCCCAAAAATCTTGATAAAATTCAGCAGGGAAATTGTCCAAACTCAGAGCTTTGCCTCTACGCATACTGAAAACAACTTTTTCAACTTCCTCCATGCTAATAGGTCTCAAAAGCGTCTCATTCATAGCCGTTGTAATCACATTAGGAATGTAGGATAAAATAGTGTTCTCCTCCCTAACAGCCATAGGCGCATTCCCAAAAAGGAGCGCTGAGAAGAAGTGAACCGCTTCTTGAGAGATAGCTGGAGAGGATGAGATACAAGTGCCATCTAAGATGACAAGAGAGGTAATATAATTTTTGTTGCATCGCGCCTAAATAGACTTATGAAAAAAGCTATATTTTTGTCTCCTTCCTGGAGCTATTCAATTCGGGCATTCTATTTCTAGAAGATTTCTTCCCAAAGTTCCCATTCAGCTAGATCCTTCACCGCTTGGAACTCTATCCTATAGAGCTCCTCGGAGAAGCCCTCATCACGAATCTATCTAGTGATTAAGTCTAGCTGATCTTGAGCCTTTTTATTCATGGTAAAGAGATGTCTGAAGTAGTTTCTATTCTAGTCTTGCAGCTTCCTCTTCACAAACTAAAGCTTCTTAGCAAAAGAGTACATAGCCATACCATATTCTGGCCCCCCTGTCCCCACCATTGGGTCATCAAGTCATAAAGTGCCAGATCTCAAAGCCACATTAGCTAGAATTTAAAGGGGGGATTCTTGGGCCCCGCAATATGATTGGAGGTAAGCTTGATGGGCCAGTGATCAGACCCTCTCCAATCTAGAATTTTAGAGACCAGAGAAATTGAACCAGATTGCCAAAAACAAGATATAAGGAACCTATCTAAGCATTCAAAATTAGCTTCCTTACCTTATCTCCTATTGTTCCAGGTGAAGATACCATTATATGGTTTGACATCAAACAGGCGAAGCAAGTCCAGATTGTGGCAAAAAAGCTCAAACGAGGCTCCTAAGCATGCTGCCCCTCCCCTCTTCTCCTCCAGGCAAAGAATTACATTAAAATCACCTACCAAAATCTAAGGCAAGAAAGGGTAATAGCTTCTGACTTGGCGTAGATGCTCCCAAAGCTTAAGCTGGCCAGAGTTATCCACTGGCACATACATAGAGGTAACTAAGATCAACTCTCTGGAATCCATGAAAGAGGCAAAAATAGAGAGAGCTGAGGGACTAGCGATCAAGTGGCATGGTGTGACCTTGCCAGGATCCCAACATAAAGCTATGCCCCCATCACTACAAGATGTGCCCATACACTGGCATTGTCTAGAAGGCCAAAATTTGGGCAAGCAAGTAAACATAGCCTCAACCACCAATTTAGTCTCCTGAATACAAAGGATATCAGGAGTGTGATCAGCAACCAACTTACAAATAACTTTCTATCTGGGGGTGCCACCTAACCCCCTTACATTCCATGATAGCACAATAATTGGGATGAGGGGGGAAAGTGTTCATCCAAGGTCTTGACAACCCCCGATTGTACCAGTAAATCTCTTGTAAGTTTGATTCTTTCTTGGTCCTTCCTGCGCCCCACTCTAGAAGGTGTAGTAAAAGAAACTTTTTTGAAAGGTCTTTGCAATAAGCCAAGCGGGGAGGCCGAGGCTATCTCCTTCCTAGATAGCTCTTCCTCCTTCACCATGTCTGCCCAACTATTATCCTTGTCCTGATGGGGTGGGAAGACAACAAGGGCTCCTTCCTCCAAATTTGGAGAGATCTCCCTATTCGGTTGGATAAGCATATCCTGAGGTTCAGTGAGGAAGGAGTCCTTACCCTCACAATCCGTAGGTCCCCCCTATTCGCTCAGAGGAATGCCATCCTCAATGGCCATGTTCTCAAGAGTCTCAAAATGGTTGAAACCCATCTCCAACTGCCGATTCTGATTTCCATGCTTCAGGCCCCAACCCCTTGACCAACGCCTAACTTGGGTAAAACCATCTCTGTCCTTCCCAAAAAAGCTAGGTGGTCCTTGAGTTATGGGCCCAAGATTTGAAGGGATATTTTCCTTTGTGACAGTACCCTACTGAGAATCTCTAGATGCCAAGTGGGCTAGAGGGACTGATCCATTAGTACTAATGGCCTTTTCCTCATTGGCTCTTGGTGCTTGTGGGCATTGACGGTGAAGATGTCTGTATTCATGGCAGATTCTACACCTGAAGGGAATAGATTCGTAATCAATCTACTGAAGCCAGGATGAGGATCCCAAGCATATCTCAATCATGTCCAGCAAGGGGTTATTTAAGTCAATCTCTACATAGATACAGGCATATGAGATGAGTTTTTTGTCTAGCGATTGGTGCGCTATGGCAGTAGGAGTACCTAGCATGGTAGCTATTTGTCTCAGAATATCCTCACGCCAGAATTCCAGAGGAAGTCATGGGAGGTGCACCCAAATAGGCACACGCATTGGCAAATCCTCCACAAAATTAAAACCTATATGCCAGGGTTTGAGAAATAGGCCACTCCATTCGAAAAAAAAAGGTCCTCCTTCAAAAATCTGATTCTGGTCAGATACAAAGGAAAAATTTACCAAAAAATAACTATTCCCAGCTAGCATAATGTCTAGATCACCCTCTACCTACCAGGTTCGATGAATCTAGGCCTCCAAAGCTAAGACAAAAATTCTAATGCCTAGGAACTTATAGATCAGAGCATGAGCTGAGAGATATTCAACATCCTCCTTCACATCTTCTGAGGGAATAACCAGAATGGGTCTGTCCTGGGAGCGTGGGAGACATCCATTCACCTTGTTTAATCTTACCCTGTCACTAGAATAAAATGGCTCTTTCCCTTTGGCTGATGATTCTGTCATAAATTTCCCAAAGTCTGACCCTCCTCTAGGATCACCAGGCCGCGTCCCACCATTCGCAGCACGTAGTGTCGCCTCAGTCCGCTCCTCCATCCTCCACCTAATGGATTCTTTACTTTACTCATTTCTATAAGATATAATTTATCATAAACCAACAAATAGTTATATTATACATACATTTCCTCATTTTTAGTTATTATGGTTTCATCTCTTATATAAGGTTATAGTGGCAACATGTAAAAAAAAAATTGACATTGTCACAATCTCATATGATTTATATAATTTTATTAATCCATAATGCATTCGATTACATAGTTAAAAAAAATACATAATGAATTCCCAAATGGAACCACTAATTCGAATGAAAAACATATTTCCTAAATGAAATAGTGTAAATTTTACAAACTTTTAAAATGGTTTCATGCCAAATGATTAAACTCTCAAAGAATCCATCTGATTGGTTGTAATTAAGATGCTTGTTATCTTGATCTTTAAAATGGCACATTTTCTACAACGTACATGGAATCCACAATATTTTCTATTTCATCCCAAATCATAATAAATTTATCTTTCTAGTGTTTATTTGATGGATATTTTTTTGTCATAATAAGGTGTTATATTTTAAACTTCATAAATCATATTAACAACACATGGAACTCTAGCATAACAATAAAAATGAATGAGGTTGGCCACAATCCTAAGAATATGCTTTAGTTGATTATTTATAATATCCATATATACAAGAATACAACTCTCTCTATGTGTGTGTGTGTGTGTACACATATATACACATACACACACACACACACATGTGTGTGTGTGTGTGTGTGTGTGTGTGTGTGTGTGTGTGTGTGTGTGTGTGTGTGTGTGTGTGTGTGTGTGTGTGTGTGTGTGTGTGTGTGTGTTGTAAACACACACACACATACTTGTATACTTGTATATACAAGTATGTATATATGTATATATACATATACATATATGCACATGCACACATGCACGTGCGCACGGACACACGCACACACACACACACACACACACACACACACACACACACACACACACACACACACACACACACACACACACACACACACACACACACACTTACTTGTATACTTATATATACAAGTATGTATATATGTATATATACATACATATATACACACATTTATGTATGTATATAAACACACACATATATATATATACACATATGTGTATATATATGTGTGTGCATATGTATGTATGTGTGTGTGTGTATATATGTATGTATATATATTTGTGTGTGCATATGTATGTATATATATGTATGTATGTGTGTGTGTGTATATATATTTGTGTGTGTGTGCGCGCATGCGCGCTCGTGCGCGTGCGCGTGCGTGTGCATGCACACACGATATATATATATATATATATATATATATATATATATATATATATATATATATATATATATATATATATATATATATATATATATATATATATATATATATATATATATAAAAGTACCTTCTATCACTGATTCTATTAAGGTTGATTTTATTCATAAATGTGTAGCCACCTAATGATGGTTCAACATATGTAATACACTCGTCAAACTAGTCTACCCATTGTTATCTTGGATCTAACTAAAGATTCTTATATATATATATATATATATATATATATATATATATATAAAGTACCTTCTATCACTGATTCTATTAAGGTTGATTTTATTCATAAATGTGTAGCCACCTAATGATGGTTCAACATATGTAATACACTCGTCAAACTAGTCTACCCATTGTTATCTTGGATCTAACTAAAGATTCTTTTTATTACTAGTTATGTAATATATAGTCATGAAAATAAGATATAATAATGATAAGACTCAGTAAGGTAAAAATAATTTTTAAAAAACTAGTATTTAGCAACTTTCATAGAGCATGTTTTTTGTCTTTTACTATAAATTGGAAATAGTGTGGAATGTATCATCATCAATAATAAAATGCTTATTTTTTACCATGTGCACGTATTTATTTAGGACTAACCACCATGGATAGAATTCATTTCCTATAAGTGAAAATTTATTTTTGTATACTATACTTTTTATGCCCATGTAATCATGGAATTCATAAAATTTCACATTAAAAAACTATCATCCATCATCTTAATATGATTTTTTTAGAGAAAACATAATTATTTAATCATGTTATTTGGATATTTAGGATAAGAATCATTGGATAAAATGTGTTTATACTCCTTGTTACCCTCATATTTTTCTATTTTTATACAAGACATCATATAATTATCTTAATTAATACCTCACACACACATTTGCCTCTATCATAATGCACATAATGATCAATATCAAGTTTGATATCAACTTCATCAAATATTAATGTAGTTATGTTACCATATGCATTAACCATAAAAGATACATAAGCATTTACGTCCTTAACTTTTACACCCACTATAATACCATTTCTTCACTCCCATCCCATAATCATCTCGTTAGTTTCTTTGGCTCACAGTGTCATCTCAACACAAACTGGGGTTTTTATATCCCAATTAATCACTCCATAAGTGTCAATGAGTTTTAAATACATCATGGTCTTATGAGAAATTTCAATTTAAATAACATATATGATAAGTTACGAGGCTTAAAGTCACTGCACTTCCCATCCATAATAATTAATTAATTTTATTCTAATAATTAATTAATGAGCACATTCATGTATTTTATTTTAGCATTATAATCATAATTATTACATATGTAGTACCATATTTAACTAATAATTCCATTAACATTCACATCATCGATGGATTTCTTATATAACCATGACCATATGTCCCTAAATAATGCTTTTTTACTCCTCTATTTGATGATAATACCATCCTAACCCTTTCTTTTTGTTCATTAAACATTCCTTTATTATCTATTTTATGACCTATTTTTTCTATTTTTTATATTCCTTGATTTCTTTGAATATATTTTGTTTGTCACATTTATCATTGGATTGATTACATTTAATTTCCACTAAAGGTTGAACACGTTGTTTGATTAGATTTTATTGACAATCATAGTGTGTATTATGAATTACTCCATCTAAATTTTCATCAATTTTATATTTTTCTACATCTTGTGAAAATAAAAGTTGACGGCCAAGTTTTTTGAGAGAAACTCCCATGTTTGTAACTTGGTGACCTACCATGATGGGAATTTGATGCTCTTCAATGTTAATGATTTTGATGACATGGCATGAAGGTATTTTGATGGATTACCGTGTTTATGAGTAAATTTTTATGTCTTACCACTATGAAGGAGTATGATGCCCCACTATGTTAAATATACTCTAATAACCTATTATAAATGGATCTTGATGGCCTACCCTTTTAAATGGAACTTGATGAGTTGACATGAAATGAGTTAGACATATTATTAATAAAGTTTGAGTATAATTCACATCAATTAAATTTAAATATATTTTTTTCATTGGGGTATTAAGAAACATTTCTAGTAATTATATTTGAATTTCTTGATGATAGTGGACTTACAAAATTACTAGGCAAGTTGTTTATATTAACATTATTTTCTTATTGATGATAAATGCAAGTTGCAATAGAAACAATTCTTTTCCCTCTAGGTTGTGTGCATTTCAGTTGAATATGATTTGAGTGAATATGGGAAGATAAACAATTTTGGCTGAAGGTCTACTTCTTCTTTTCAAAGGAATTTTTTATTCTTGTTATTTTGCATAACTTCCATTGTAGAGAAACTACAAAAAATAAATTAAATCTAAGTATAATATAATTCAAATTCAAAAATATATATGAATGGAAAGGTAATTAAAAGAGGAAAAATAAAATAATTCAGTATTCTTGTATTAACCAATTGAAAAACATAAATGACAGTGTGTTCTTATTAAGCAATTAGAGAACTTAAAACATTAATTGTTGTTTCTAAGTATTAGACAATTGATGAACAAAAATGGAAGTGTATTCATATTATCCAACTAGAGAACATAAATAAAAATGTACCTACATTAAATAACTTGATAACATAATTCAGTGTGTGCTTGTATTACCTTACCAGTGAATATAAAGGATAGTGTGATTGTGTTACCCAACCCATGAACATAAACAATTTTAAAAAGAAAGGTTTTTTTTTTTAAAGTCGTGATTGTAAAATAAATTATGCATGAACAAATATTTTTTAAGAACTTCACAACATTTAATAGCCTAGATCTAACACACACTGATAAGTGAGGGTTTTTAATGAAACTTTGCTAATTGTGTGAACTAACTGGTAAATAATAAAGATAAATTAGAATGAAATCAAGATAATTAAATTATGTTTATAGTAATTGAAATATAAAATACATGTCATGTGTTCTATTTTGTTTTTTAAAGTAAATTATTATAAATCTATCATGTCATAATTCAGTAAGTATTACGTATATATCAGGTAAATATTATGTAAGTATCGATTAAGTACCATCGATTTATATCTAAAATATTGATATGTGTGTCACCTTTCAATCCCATTTTTATATATAATATCTAATTTTTTAGATCTTTCTTAGTTTTTATTATGATTTATAAAATTGACTCAATTTTAATAAGATATATGATTTTGAATGAAAATAATATTTTTATTATATCTAAATTCAACGTTAATCCACATATAACCTTAGACCCATAAATGTGATAGCATCAATCTTACTCCAGGAAAAAATATATTGTATCTAAAGACACTTCAAAGTAGATATTAAACTCACCTCTCCACATGAAATACACACCTCTGGTCCATTCATCATTTAATTCTATCAGGAGATTCACCTAATTTTCAATCCAAGTATGTTTTATGCAGAAATTTCAACTTTCACAAACACATATAATACTAACTCTGCATGGATGTGCTCCAGTGACTCATAGAAGAAATAGGCCTCTCTGCGTATTATCTTGTATCCATTTATTTGGGCTCAGACCCTTTTCTTCGAATTACATTATTCGAAGAAAATAATTAATTATTCTTAAACCAATCTTCCAAAAGCTATACATATATCAATCTTAAATTCAAAATAATAATATTCATTCTCAATTTAAATTTTTATTAATTGTTATTGGAGCTTTACCAATCATTGACTGTTTTTTTCATCGATAGTTTTATTGTCCTTGAGTATGGCAAATATCAATAAGGTTGTATTAGTCTTTGCTTTAAGATAGAACTTAAATCAGAATTTGTTTTCTTCATGTATTCATATATTGCTACCTAATTAGGGTGTGAAAAAAAATTGTGTTTTAAGTGCTTCGAATAAAAAATTAGGAAATTGAGGATTTTTGAGGTCATAATCAAGCGAACATAGTTTTCAAATTATTTTATGCATGTTTGTATATATATTATTAAAAGTATGATTGTTTTGAACTATCCTGAATGGAAGTACACAGCCTGGGCAAACATTTTGAATTATAATCAATTTTGGGGGTTATAATTTTGGAACCTATGAGGGACATTTTCATGTAAACTTTTGATGAGTACCACAAGATTTCGAAATAAGATAATTTAAGCCTAAACACTTACTTTACTTTTAGCTTTACAATTAAAACAATTTGTTGTATAGTACGGTGGAGAGCACATATATTTCTAATATATTTTATATATTTCAAAGAAGGAATAGAAGTTATACTATAAATATAAAATAAAGAGATTAATTAATTTTTAATTGTTTATCTCGAATGTATTTAAATTTAAGCTTTAAAAAAACATATATTTGTTTTTTCCCAAAACTAATCCTCATTTACCACTGAAAAAAATATTTATGCATTTTTATTAATTGACGAAAATAAAAACAAAAATCAAACAAGGATGAATTTTTTTTACTGAAATAAATTATTAGTTAAAATATGTTTCAAAAAGGTTGCGACTACTAATATTATTAAGGTGATGAACATACATAAAAGACAGTCTTCCCTCCCTGGTTTTGTTTAATACCACTACTGCTGCTGTAATTTCAAGATATATGTAATCCGATGCCGAAGGCCTCGCTCGACACGGAATTCTGGAGGATTTGTCGCATAGTATTTTCATAAGTGCGAATTTGTTGCATACCCAGTAAACCTCGCAACCCAATTAAAAAAGAAAAAAAATTGAGTGCAATTTAATTATCATTTGGATGTAATGTAAGAAAACTTATCATTCGCCGTCCCCACATTGATGTTGTCTGCGTGCTTCGCATGTTTTTTTTTTTCCCCCTTCCTTTGGGGACATATGCACTATGTTTACCAGAATATAAAATTTCGCTACTCCAGTTTCCTTGTAATTTACAAGGACAAAATATTATATTTATATACACGATGATAATGTGATATAGCATTTAAATATGTTTATTGGCATGTAAGGGCTGTGTCAACGACGTCACGATAAGGCTGTCGGAAAATTTTAAGATAAAAACGGCATTGTTTGAGTGAGTCCGCACAGCATAAGAGCCGTTATTAAAAATTGCATGTTGTGAGAATCAATGACGATGATATATGATTGTGATTAAAAATTGCATGTTATGAGAATCAATCACGATGATATATGATTCTGACAAACGGCTCTTACGCTGTGCGGACTCATTCAAATAATGCCATTTTTATCTGGAAGTATATATATAAATCCGCTGCTTACTTGTCATCACTATTCTTCCCCTGGGATCCTAGATAGTAGTGTAATATATGCGTAGTAAAACGTCTCTCACCGGTCTATGAGGTGCAATCATGTGCAGGACAGAATATGGTAACATGCCCTATTCTTTCTGTGTAAAGGGACCCTTTTTTCAAATAACATCATTTTTAGAAAACATAAAAGATCATATTACGAATATAAGCAATTAAAAAAAATAGTCAATATGATTCGATGGTTTTTTTTCCACTTTAATGTTCATTTTGACATATCATGCATATAAGACAATCAAATTTTTAAAGATTTATTTCGACAAGATTTTACTTGGAAAAAAAATGCACTATTCAAATGAGCATGCATTACGAGAATTAATAGAGTCTATAATGAATCTTCTTAGTCTTTATATTTTATATTTCCAATGTTGATTATTGCTAATTTACTTGTTCTAGATGCATTTTATGACACACTTATTTATGTTTAAATTAGTCTTTAGTCTTTCCTTATACATCACGGAGTCTTCGCATTCTCTTGTACTAAATTTTAAGAGAGGCGAGAGTGCAAGCTAATTGTATAACACTAAGTGCCACAATCAAGTTTTCTATACATCTCACAACCCTCACACCTCTTAAAGGCATGTTTTCAAGAATTGTGTGACTACAATATATTTAAAGATGCCACATGTCATGTTCATAACTCCATGCCTCACAACCTTGCTCAAGTTAAATGTCTTGTACCGCATTTTTAAAATTTACCAAGTATAGAGGTGGGCTCATACAGTCTGTGTTGTAGATGAAAAGTGACATAAGATTCACATAAGCAGTGTGATGAAGACATGTGAACAACTCAAGTTTATTCTTCTATAAAATTGTGAACAAGATCCATAATCAAGATACAGTGGGAAAGAAGATTAAATTAAATTGTATAAAGACACCTTGCAAAATTAATTCACATGAACAAGAGATCAATAATGAAACAGAGCTCCATCCAAAGAGCATAGCGAGATTCTAAAGTTTGTTTGTAAGAAAATTAGAGTGACTAAACATTGAGAAAGCTTAAATGAACAATGATGGACTCATATCTCTATTCCTATGGCACACCGTAGATATTACCATGTCCATGAGGGATGCATTAAGATTAGGTTTCATAGACTATAGTTTTATCTTCAATGAAGTATAAATTTTGATGTTGATTCTTGAAGACCGTAAAACTCAATACACAAATATGTTGAAACCAAAAACTATATAAATTAATTATTTAACTCACCTTTGCACATGACATCAACATATATTTAAATCTATTCATCTAATTATTTGAGTTGCTTCACTTGATCTTTAGGCCAAGCATGATTTATTGAAATGTTTAGACTTATCACAACTACATACAATACATATTTAGTCCAGGCATGCTTTATCCAAAAGTTTAGACTTCTTACAACCATATACACTACTGACCATGCATGGATGTGGTCCACTAACTTGGAAAAAGAAGATATATATGATATAATTAACACATTTACATATTATATTCTTTCCACATCTTTGGCTTCAAGCCCTTTCTTTCAATCACCCCATTTGAATATTAAAAAGACTCTGCCTCAAACCAATATTCCACAAGTTCTAGATATCTCACCATTGAGAATGGTAATCTTCGTTCTGTGTTGAAAAGGGTCCCAATAACTAAACCTAAATGTTGATTTTTTATAGATCATTCAAATTCATATCAAAATATAATCTTGCACAATATATATGAGGATAGTTATACTTAAAACATTAGCATACCACTTAATCTTCAATATCTAAGCACTCATCTAAAGCACAGTTAGATAACTCTAAGATCCTAAGTATGAAAATAAAACATAAATATATACTCATGCACATGAAAATATACTAAATGAAAAAAAAAATAGTAAACATCATCTATATTTAAAAATATCAATATTAAATTATTGGTTATAATTATAGAACTCATCTTTGCATTCACATAAATATACATTCATTACATATCACACATCATGCAGTTTATAATGATCATCATGCAAGGATCATATTTACATATGAACTTCATAGGTTACGTCTCTTATCCTTCTAACTCTAGCTTAAATATTTTTTCTAGTGAAATAAACTCAGAAACCCTAAAGCATACAACATGTAAGATCTATTCAAATGAGAGGTGAAAGTCATTATTTATATCTTTAAATATACACCCGTGTACCCCTAGCATTTTAATTAAAAAAACTACTTTCACCAACTTTCTATGCATCTTATAATATTAAATTTTAGATACATTCACTTATCCATGTAATAGTATATTCATTTACCATATTCGCGTATTATTTTCCAATCCACATTACTGTTGTACAATATGCATCCTCCTTACCTATATGATTGTCATATGTCAACTTCTCTTTCTCCTTATTTCCTTCCACAATATGCATTCTCCTTGCCTATATGATTGTCATATGTGAACTTCTCTTTCTCCTTATTTCCTTCCATTGGATATTTATTTATTTTTGACCCATTACACATCATGATGTATGTACAAACTACTTTTTAATGTGTGAATGATATTTGAAGATTCCCTTTTCAATTGCTAAACATCCTTTAGCACATCTGACCTGCACATCAAACCTTGTATAAAATTTGAATAGTTCACTTAGGTGAAATTATAGGGTTTGAAACAATGTTACTTTGGCTCAAATGGTATCCCCAGTTGAAATTTGTGTAATAGTGATAAAGTTATACTCAACATAAAATGTTTAATTAATTAATTTATTTATTTTCATACTAATAATTAGATTCAAAATATTATTCAAGACTTTACAAAGGTTGATAGACCCAAATATAATAGAGTTCCTAAGTCCATTATATTTTCCACTTTAAAAATGTATATTAAATTAAGTTTTTCATAATTCAAAAGATTATTACTAAGCTTTCATATATAGAAACAACATGAATATTTTTGTCATATTCTAGTATATATGGAATTTAATTCTAAAGATCTAAGCATACAAATTTTACATCCATGTCTTTTTCTTTCGGTCAGTGATAGGTATTCACATACACGTGAAAGAGGAGGAAAATGTAAAGACTTAAAAGTGGTTAAGTAGTCATTAATTGTTAAATTAGATGTATGTAGAATGCATATATACTTGTAAATTGTTTGTTTAATTAGTAATTATTGATTTTTTTTAGAAAGGTCTTTGTCTTTTCTTCTATACCTTTATAGTTATCATGTTTTATCTACTATGATTTTTCATTGTTTTGAATTCCTTGTTTAGATCATCTAGACTATTTTAAAAATCGTCTAATAGATTTAGATGGATGTGATAATTTTGTGTGGTCTTTTATAGTTAGAGTGTACTCACTTTATCTCATTTCTTACATCTTATTATTATTTTATATTAATTTGTGTGTTAATATAATTTTAATTTAAATTTATTTCATTTTTAAATATGCAAGCATTATAGTTCATTAATATATGTAATATCTATTTATCATCTATAGAATCTATCAAGCACTTGGAATAATAATAAAAGAAATCAAACATTTAATAAAACATTCATCAAAATATATATTTTTATATTTTGACAGAGACCACCAACTATTAATTTATATGTTATCTGAACTTCTTCATTAAAACTCTTCTTATTATTATTTTAATGTATAAAAAATATAAATATAATTGTATTACTATTTGGTTTAAAGTAGATCCCAAATCTTAAATTGTTTTCTTCAATTTTATTAATATATTCTTTCTCAATTAAGGTAAGAAGATAAAAGTTTTGTTGCAAGTAATTTGGGAAAAATGATAAGAAAACTAAACGAGATTTATGAAGTCAGAACTAGACGAACACAATTATAAATTATTTTGCGCACATCTGCAATTTTTAATAAAACGATTTGATGGTTTGTACGATCCAAAGTGGAAATGTGCAATCTAGACAATCTTTCCGATTCTAATCAGTTTTTTGAATTATAATTTTTTAATTTTTGAAAGGGCATTTCCTTGTCACCTTAGTATAAGATAAGCCTCATAAATAACCAAAACTAATAATCAATTACCAATAAAAAATAAAATTATGCGTTTTCATTAATTTAAAAGATAAAATACAAAATTTGAAAGAGGTTGAAAATTTATCACGCAAATAAATTATTATTTAAAAATGTGTTGAGAAAAGGTTGCAATTGCTTGTATTATTAAAAGTGACGTAGAAAAGGTTTGAAGATGCATTAAAGACGGATTTTCCTCCGTGGTTTTATTTAATATACGACTGCTGTAATTTCAAGTTGGATGTTATCCTACTTGAATCGGGCCTGTATGTCATCCACAAGCTTCTGGCTGATGCGGAAGGCCTTGCTCAACATGGAATCAGGAAGAGGAGGTTTTGCTGCAAACAGAGAATTAGCAATGGTCTGAACTCCCGGAAGCTGGCTGCTCAATGCACCTATGGCCACTGCGTTTTCGTGACCCACGTTCTGCTGAAAATGCACCAACGCCTTGGGAAACACGAAAACGTCTCCCTTCTCCAACGTTTTAGAGAAAAACGTATTGTTAGTATCAATAAATCCCACAAAAAGATTGCCTTCCATTAGAAAAAGAACTTCTGTTGCTCTTGGGTGAGTGTGAGGAGGATTTATTCCACCCACTGCATAGTCGATGCGGACCAACGATATTCCCAGTGTGTTGAGGCCAGCTATCTGTCGAACGTTCGCCGCCGTTACGTTGGATCCCACAGCATTGTTTGTGTTTCCCGGTTTACTCAAACCCGCAAAGAAGAAATCCTCTCCTGAAACCGCCTTTGGGTCTTTGCACACAAACCCGTTCACCAAGACTGTTCCATCAAGTTGTTAGTAACCCACCTACATATATACAGACACAAATAATAATGATTATGATTTAAAAATTCACCTTTGATTTGCTTGTCTGCAACGCAGAAATCTTGCAAAGGATCGGGATCCGCTCCCATAACTTGCTCACTGTAACAACAGATCAACACAAAAACGCCTAGGGTTAAGTAATACATGCGAGTAGCCATTTTATTGAATAACAAATGCAATCGGAGAACCCACAACAGTAGTGTGTGTTTAAGTTGTGTATTACAAGTTGATTCATTGCTTTATATAGCCCAAACTTGAACTACTGGGTAATAAATAATTCATCTTAGATCGAGGTTAACAAATCCGTAATAAATAATTGATCTTCACCCGATAAATATTCATTTGCGTGTAACGTTATAAATTATACTGGTCGACCTTTGTTCGGATTTTGAATCGAAAGTTTTTCGTTTTGCTATCAGAAGTCAATCCTTAAATCCTAATATATTAATTATATTTTTGAAATGTATTTGTCAAAAATTTAACATAACAATATAATTAAATTGATACCTTTTATTATTAATAAATACAATTTTTTTTAAAAAAGATAATAATATTTTAAATTAATATAATATATAATTATTTTTAAAAATGCAAAACTTATATTATTATAAAAAGGTAAATTGATATAACACTCGGATCGTTGAATGGTTTCACCGCCCAATAGTATATATGACACGTCTTTTAAAAATGAAAAGTCAAAGGCCATATGTCATCCTAAGAAAAATATTTTTGTGCTCCCAAAAATGGTAATAAAAGAATGCATATACAATAATAAAATATAACCTCACTCAAATATTTCAGATATATGTAGTAAATGTTAAGGGATTTCAAAATCAAAACACTCTAATATATTCAAATCAGTTATATTCTTTTGTAGTAACAATTTTAATAAATTAAAGAAATGGTTTAAGATTGTAATTTCATTATCTTAAAATTAATTATATTTTTTTATGGTGACAATTTTAACAAATCATTTTTTATGTTTTCTTGTATTTAGATTAAATTTAGTGATATGGAGTCATGTTCACTTATTATTGTATCATTTTCACATTTAAAATTTCTTGCAATTTAAGGTCACTCATTCGTTCTATATTCATTTTCATCCTCTCAACTATTTTCAATCTACTTTGGGCACACTAAGGTTAGTATCAAGATAACATTCTTATTTAGTATGCAAACAGAAATGTCTTAGACACCATGTCTTATGAGTTCTTTTCCTTAGTTATCAAGTCTATGTTTTCTATTGATAGTCATTCTTAGCATCCGTGTTTCAGTTTTTTGAATTTGTATGGAGAAATAATAGAAAAAGCCCTGGAAATTTTATAATCTAAATCATTCAAAATAAAAGGCACTGATAAAAAGCCATATATAAAATCAAAATTCAAAATCACACAGAAGATGTGATTCATATCTTAGCACATTTCCTATTTTAGTGAATGCTCAAACTCCAAAATAGGTCTCATGATAGAACCAAAGATCTTTGGGATGCAGTAAGATAGTAAAGCAGGATAGGAGGTCTCAAAATAATCTACAGTGTTACTTAATCTCTCAATCAATGATCTAATCTTTACATTAGACCGACAAGTCTATAAACGGTCCTGAGGAATAGGGAATATATTGTGAGAAGGTAGGTCCATTTTAATTTTCATACATATAACCTTCATGGGAAGATATTTATACTTCACTAGATAACCCAAATTTATGTTTTTAGGAAAATTTATCTAGATTACTTAACGTCAAAAGTTTTCTTGTTTTGATTACTTAATTTAAGTGTCTTGTTTTTTATAAAGATTATTTACCTAGGTATCTCCTGCAATTTCCCCACCACCCACTTCATACTCCCATTTGATAGGTATGTTTATTTATAAATCTTTTTTTCCAAACTTTTATAATCTCTATTCTTCATCACTTTCTAAACATGTTCATAATAGGTTTATTTTAGTTTAATCTATCTTAAATATAGAAGCTATATCTTTCACCAACTATGCATTGCTTCTTTAAACAATTGCCTTATCCTTATTGGATTTCCTTGGTTATATTTATAATACAAAGTTTTTTTCTCACTTTTTTGGTGGACAATTTCATTCCATTTTCTATTTTAATTTTTTCCAATGTTGAATTGAGTTTGGATTGTTACATCTCATTCATCAATGTTATTTTACTTTATGTGTATTTTCCATCTTTATTTCAATAAGATTTGTTACTTGTTTTACATCAATGTTGGATCTATTATTTCATTTTCATGTGTTCTTGGTTTGATATGGTTTGTTACTTTTCTTAATTAAGGTACATTTATTTATGTTTGTTAGTCTTTTTGTAACTTTATATTTTTGGTTACCCAATTTATTCTCATTTTATATATTTTTACTTGGTCTTTTGGTTCTAATTTAGCATTTTTCATCCGACCGTATCAATTTTTCAAATGAGTTATTGAGTTATGTAAAGCACATTTATTTTGATTTTCCTATGTTTGTTTGTTTTTTCTCTTTAGTTTTATATCCTTAAGGTGTGTCTAAAGTAGTGAATGCTCTCTCCATTATAAAGACTTAAAAGACAACCATTCAACGATAAAGGTGAGTCAAGGTATGTATATGATACTTTCAATTATTTCTTAAAAATTTCTACTATCATTTTAGTTTAAAATTTTCAATTTATGTTTTTTAGTGCAACTTATTAGCTCAACATTGTGTGTTGCTACGTTATTTCTCAAAGCACCACCCATGTTAAAACTACATTCCATGTGATGAGCTTTGTATGAGGCATATGTATACACATAATATTTTTAAATTTTAACATTTACTAATTTATTTTCTTTTGTAAGAGCTTATTGAGTTTCAATCTCTCTAAATGCATGACTTAAAGAGTGCATAAGGAAAGGGGTGGTTAGATATTTGATGCTTCCTAAAATTATTGGTCCATATACCATTACCTAAAACCACTACAAGTTACTTCTATCTATCTCCCTAAGCAATTAAAACCCATTTATCCACTCATCTTAACAATTCATCTTCTAAAATAACCCTTGACTACACATATAACCTTTTTTTTTATTTGCTTACTATGTTAACTAGGTCGATCTTGTTAGGGATTGAGTACATATTATGAAACTACATTGGCTTGGCCAACGTACTTCAAGACATAACAACTATCATTCTCGCCTAACAAGATTAATTCAATCATTCTTACCATCTAAATTCTCAAGAGGGTTTAGGGTTAATCATTGGATATAAATACCCCACTCACTTCAATCCAGTGAAGATGAACATTCATTTTCACATTATTACAGATCACAATTCTCCTATTTGTACACTTAAGAAGTCATTTCTTAGGGGTTTACCTTGGAAATAAAAAAAAATTATCTTGAGAGAATCTCTTAGATGTAGAGTGGGAGTATTTTAGCCTAGAGCTTATTTACATAGTATAATCCTCAAAAAACCACAATAACCTATTATAAATCACCATTGGCCAAGGAATATATTGAGGCATGATAGGTTCAATTCAAGGTAAGTATTCCTAACTTTTACTCTTTCATTTTGTAGATAGATATTGCATAAGGTAATATGATGAATATTTTACTCCTTGCTTAATTTACCTCTTAATTGTATTGAGTGTATTTCTCTTTGAATGTGGGTAAGTGTACAAAGTTGGGGAACAACAAAGGGCCTACCCTTGGACATGTTTTTTTTTTGAAATTTCATAAATCTCAAATTTTGTAGATATTTTGAGATATCAACACTAAAAATTTGAAGATGGTATAATAACATTGATTGTAGAATTTTTAGTCTAGTTTACAAAAAACTAAGTTTTTTTGAAAAAAAATGGTTACATATAACTACGTCAAATATATAAGCATTGAAGATAAACTCTTTTTCTTTTTAGGAAAATAGAGTAGATAGATGTCCATGTGACCCACCATTTTATGAACATTATTTAATATTGTTTGAAACACTTTGGTGAATATTTATATAAGATCTTGTAATTAGTGACTTATTTTTTTTATATCTCTTCAATGAATATTTTTTTATAAATAAATTTTGTAAGTAAATAGATCTTGAAAGATGACTGAAAAATAGATAATTAGCCATGTCAACCCCCTAACTACCTAAAAATTGAAATTTGATTTTCTTTGAATGTGTGTATAATTAGGCCTAGTTTGTGACGATATATATATATATATATATATATATATATATTTTGCACTTGGATCAAAGAAATATAAATTACATAAACATGAATAGGTATTTATATTTATGGCATGTAGTGACATTAAAAATATATTGTTATAAATCAACATACTTTGAACCCTTAAAATAGTCAAAAATTTATAAAAATATATATGTTTAGATAGAGAAGAGCATGATCATTAGCATGGTAATAATTTTTTGAATTTTATTGTTGAAATCCATAGTGTATTTGATGATGGAAGTTGTAATTTTTTATTTTCTATCAAAACTCTCAGACTCAATTGTAGATTGGTAGGTCCAAGCCTTTGGCTTGGGAATAGAAGCCATTTTCAGTAAAAAAATATTGAATTTTTGAAATAAAAATTCAATAATAAGTATGTGTTATAACCTGTTCGTATTATAGCCCATATGTGTTCCTATAGATCTTTTTGAGTTTCTTGGTGTAAAGTAATGGGAACACGTATGTGTTCCTATTGATTTGCATG
>JARHVA010005253.1:942500-982500 GCA_037957365.1 Torreya grandis | reverse complement strand
CATAATGCTATAACTAATTTGATGCATTATTTGGTGGGGTTAAATTATCTAAATATAATGTGTGTAAAGAATAATGCTAAGTTGAATGGCATGCATACTCCCTTAGCTCACCAAGTCAATAATTTTGAGCACCCTTACTTTAGATTTGTATTGATGTGATCATCAACCTTCAAATTTCAGTGACTGACTATAACCTCCCAACTATGATGTTTCTAATTATGGTTATTGGATACATCAATCTTTCTATACTTCCACCAAATATTAGAGTAATGAATTTCACCTTATTGTGTACATCTCCCAATCTAGGCAGAATAAGTGGAAGTAGAAAAGAATGCATGGTAGGGATTCTATATGGTCCTCAACATAAATTTGAAATTTAATTCTTTGCATGTTTTAGGAATGAAGAATGTCAAGGGGGATGGAATGTTATATACATAGGGAGGGTAATATAATTCATATTAGGGTTAAAATAGTACTAGAATGAAGAATAGTGAATAATAATGAATAATAAGGAATACTGATTTAGTACCACATGCATAAGAAAGAAGAGTTAAATAGATTAGAATAATATAAATAAAAGGGTATAGTCCATGGTAACACATCAAACAAGAGGAATTTTAATTGAGCTTGCTCAAAGGAGGTATCCTCCTCAAAGTGGAAAGTAATTTGTGGAGTGATTCCTTCCCTAAAAGGAATAAAATATTAATATATTTAGTATTTACACCTATTTGGTCTATTTTAGTATTGACATTTTTAACATTTTATTAGGTAAAACAAATTTAGATATAAAAAATCCAAGCTTATGTTGTCTTACTCCTTGGCATAGATCAATTAGATAAGGAAACATTTAATTGCCTTAATGGGTACGTAAATTTGGAGATCAAGGTAGGGACTTTAAAATGGTTCCCCGTATATATATGGTAGGGCTCGATTTGCTATGTTATTGTTTTATATACTATAATGGGGATTTGGGAATATTCAAAGTATGGCAAGGCCCTAGTTTGGACTTTAGGGCCCATTGAGACAAGCCCAAGCTCTAACTTGCCTCTCTATTGATACATCTATAAGTTTCCATTTATATATCAAGTTATGTATATATCAAATTGGTTATAGATCTATTTGGGTTAGGAAACACAATCTATCATCTACCAGACTGGAACACACTCTACCAAATTAGTGACCAACTATCTATCTATGTGTCAATCCAATATACTATGGATATATGGTCAACTATGGTGTTGGGATTGGAATTCTCAACTAGTCTCCAATTTCCCCCATTATATATATATATATATATATATATATATATATATATATATATATATATATATATATATATATATATATATATATATATATATATACATATATATATATATATAGACACACACACACACACACATTTAGATTCTCAACTCTAGGATTGGGATTCTTAGATTCTCAAATCCCAATATATATATGTAAGTAATATAATTTAATCTCACCCTTTTCTCTTTTTATTTCCATTTATTATAGTCTAGATCCATGGATGCAAACTCTCTTAATGAAATGGGCATGGTTCATTATATATATCTTTCAATCCCACTAGAAAATTAGATAATATCTCTGAGTTAGTTGTTTGAGTTAAAGATGATGAGTGAGAGAAGATTATATTTAGGACATATTTAAGCAAGTAAAATTTGAAATTTGAAAATAATCTAATTTGTCACAAAAGAGAAGATATTCTACCCATCATCAAGGTATTGGATAGATTTATTAAGGATGAGAAGGGACAAATGGGGATTGACTAATTATGGTAAGGGTGTCATTAGGGATCATGAGGGATGGTGAGGATCAATGACAGAGTGATTAGGGAGGATTAAGGAGTCATTAAAGATGATGAAGCATGGTGATAGTTAATGAGGGAAAGATTATGTGTGATAAGGGATAAATGACTCATTAGAGATGATGAGAGATGATGAAATAATGATTATGGATGATGAGGGATGGTGAGGGTCAGTGAGGGAGTGATTAGGGATAAGGAGGGAGAAATTATAAATGATAATTAATGGCGATGGTCAACAAGCAAGTGATTAGGTATGATGAGGTATGATGAAGTGGTGATTCAGGATGATGAGGGATGATGAGGGATGGTCAGAGCTAATGAGGGAGTGATTAAGGATGATGAGGGTATGATAAAAAAATATTAGGGATGGTGGTGGTTAATGATAGAGTGATTAGGGACAAGGAAGGAGTGGTTAGGGATAATGAGGTATAATGATGGTTTATAAGGTAGTAACTAGGGATAATGAGAATCAATGGAGTCATTAAGGATAATTATGAATGAGGATAGAGTGACTAGGGGTGATTATTATGAAGTGATTAGGGATGATGTAGGTATGATGAGAAAGTGAAACTAACACAATGTGGTTGTTGTGTGGGTGATAAATGTGACCTATGATTCCCCAATCACACCATTTTAGATCAAGTTCGAAGTGAGTGGTTTTACAAATTTATTTTTTACAAAGCTATAACTCCTATAAATTCCAAGAAGTAATCCATAAGGTAAAAAGACATTGAAAAATAACTACATGTTTAACAAAAATGGACATAAATTTTCAAAGTTATGCCTTCAAATCCCTAGGTTCAATACTGAAAACTTGAAAATGCTTAAGTACTGGTTAGATTAGATTTTGAAAAACTATTTTCCACATTGTAAGTCATGTATATATGAGACTAACTCTATTGGGTGCAGAGTGAACCTAATTTATTATATTTACTAAAATAAATTGAAATTTTACTAATATTTACTTTAGTAAATATGAACCTTCAGTAAATATTAATTTCCTATATATCTTTTTGTGTTTTTGGGTGAAAAGTAGTAAGAATGCATACATGTTATAACATGTATATGTTCCCTTAATTATATAGAATGCATACACATTTAGTTTTGATGGTTCCAATCCTAAATTCAAATAACATGAATGCATTTTTACCATAATGCATACGCCTTATGGTGATAACACATACGCATTAGAGGAAATGTCCATAAAATTATTTCTTAACTTTGTGTACATACCCATGTTTTGTATTATTTGTTTAACTATCCATGTTTGTGTCACAACCTTTAGTGAGTACTAAGTTAGATTTATTTGTTGTATTATAGGCGTATCTAGGGCTATTACATAAAATCATTTACCTAGAGGTTTTTAAATGATCATCAAGAAAGATGTTTTCACTGAGTGCACAAAATGGCACCATATGGCATTATCTAGATGAGCTAGGACCTTGGGCTTATTGTTATAAGCAAATTTGTCTCTATGGTCTCTATCTCTAAGGAAGATTCCAGATGGTAGTATCTCAAGATCATTGGGCCATGATATTACTATCTCATTGTCAAATTATCCCAAGTCTCTATGGTCTAAAGCTCCTAGGAAGTCACCATAGGTTAATTTTTTAGGACCCTAGGGTAACATGACTATTAAACTATTAGTATAAGTCCCAATTTATCACTGGGATGGGTCACTAGGATTATGCTACATGGCACTATATTTTGGCCTACAAGAATTAAGAATAATTTAGAATATTTTTGACTTAGAAACATTTGGGAGTTGGCTCATAACTTTGAATTGATCTGATAATAACATGTGAGAAGGCCAAGGGGGAAAAAAATACTCAAGACCCAGATTAAAATGAATAAAATAACCAAGTCATCATTCTCAAATTTTATTTTTACATGGTTGACTTGACTTGACTGATTTGAACTTAGCATATCTGAGTTTACTAAAATTAATTAGCTTCATTGATTTGAGCTCAAAGAATTCAAACTTGAAAAATAAGGTTCTACATAAGTTGTGATCAACACAACTATAAATCTAGTCTACTTAGAAATGTTCAAGGTATGTTGGTTAGTCAAAGGATAAAAAATACTAAGACCTAACACTTGGACATTGATTTAATAGCCTATGTTTGTAATTGAGAGGTTCTTAACTCAATATTTAGACATGAATCCAATAGTAAGTACAAACACTTACCAGATTTAACCATGGACAAAGATGCAAAAGTCAACTCCTAAGGAAAATCTCAAATGTGAAAGGTCTATTAGACCATATGTAGTAATATTTAGATCAGTCAAGAAAAATATGGTCCCCATTAACGGCTTTAAAATGGGGCATGTTATGCAAGCAAAAATATATGCTAATCCTACTAAGAGATAATCTTGAGTATCTTAAGAATTTAGAATATCTAGTTCTCATCCAATCACAAATGTTACCTAGTAGAAATCATATAAGTAAAAATCAAAACATGAAGGCATGAAATTCTCATCCAATACATGACATACTAAGCTTCAATTATTTCTAAAGACTATTATTGTGTGAACTATTCGATCAATTTAATTTATTTTTGAAGCACAGATAATAAATCAAACTTGCCTAAATGTTAAAAACCTTTGAAAAGGCAATGATTTTATAGTTTGGATTCAATGGGAATGTCATGGGAATTGCTCTACTACTAGCCAGGCATTCATAACCTTGATAGAGATACCTCTATCCCCTTCCCAACACCTTATGCCACTACTAATGAGAATGGAATGCCTATGGTGGACATTTCCATGAACAACATTTCAAGAAAAAATTTCAAATTTAATATTTTATTTTAACTTCCTTTAGAAGTATATTTTAACTTTCTATATTTGAAGGGATGGAGACCAAACCATGGGTTTAAGGTAAAATCAAGAAGTTCATGACAATTGAGACAAATTAGACTCAAAGCAATATTGCATTCTTCCTTTAGGTATTTGCTTTAGTGTATTTGATGGTCTTTAAATAAGAAAATAATCATTTCTAAATCCATATGTTCCATTTTAAATCATTGGCCCTGAATGTTCTAAAATATTTAAGGAAAAATACATCAATTTATTTAAACATTCAAACAATAATTTTCACATTTAATCATAGGAATGCCAATGGTGTTTTTTACAAATAAGCTACCCATTTATGAAACATTGAAAAAATTAGGGGAACCCTAGGGTCAAAACATGAGGTTAAACCCAAAAACAAAATGCCACATAGCTGAAACTAACACCAAAAATTAAATCAAACATACAAAAATATGAAAGAAAACATAAAATAAAATAAGGAACAGAAAGAAAATCAAAAAACGAAGAAAAGAGAAAAGAGAAAGTATTTACAAAATTGTTCCAAACAAATTCCATCATAAAAGATGTATTTTTAAAATATACCATTGATACGAATGATAAATCCTTACCAGTTAAACACCTTAGGTGAAAAGCATTCCTACTCAATATTATAGAAATAAAATAGTGACATATCCATAAGGCATCAAGTTTTCTATTGGGTAAGTGCATAGAGTTGGGGGATAATTCTAAGGATATTTTATGTAATGTAATAACATTAATAAATAATGTGATCATGTTATTTAATTAACATGATTTCATTATTTAAATTATGGATTAGTAATTAATAATCCATAATGTGATCCTGTTAATGTATAAAATGTTTACATTAATAGATAAAATGATTGCATTACTGTTATTTTACACATTACAACTTGAATGGATCAAATGCTAGTTAATATGTAACATGATCACATTATTGATAACATAATCACATTTATAGTATTTTTCACTTAAATTCATGTGGGAGTTGCGCAAAAAGGCAACTATGTCTAGAAGCTTATATTTACTAATCTAAATGTTAAGTATAAATTTATTTTAGTAAATATAAGAAATTAGGGTCACTCAACATCTAATAGAGTCAGTATCACAATTGTATGCCTTACGATGTGGAAAATAGTTTCTAAAAATCCAATCAAGTTAGTACTTAGGTATTTTTAAGGTATAAGTATTAAACCTAGGGATTTTAGGACATAATTTTTGCAATTGATATCCATTTTGGTAAACATATAGTAATTTTTTAGGTTTTTATGCCTTCTAGGTTGATTCCTAGTATTTATATGAGTTTTAGGTTTTCCAAAATGATGTTTATAAACCACTAAATTTTAAATTGATGCAAATTGGTTTGATTGGGGTAGCATAAGTCACATTTGACGACTTACACACATCAAACGACCACTTTGTGTTAATTTCAATTTTTCATCATTTGTGATCACTTCATACTCATGCCTCATCACCCCTAATCACTCTCTCATCATTATTCATTATCCTTGATCACTCCGTCATTAAACATCAGTGTCCTTAGTCATCTCTAATCACTACCTCATAAACCTCTAGGAAAATAAAATCAAATATATGTAAAAATTTCAAACATTTAAAACGGTTTAGATATTAGATAGTCTAGTTACATGGTCTAGATATTTATACATCATTTAATTTTATTAGGATAAATGTCATGCATATGTTCTCAATTTATATATACTTCATTATAAATTCATACATAGTTAGGTGTATATTTATTTTCATATGTACACAAATTATAGGAACATGAATTATAAGCTTCCACATACACATCCATTTCAAATATAACTTCTCAAATTTATTATATAGATGCATAGCATTTAATATCAATTGGAGTATATTTAGGGAGAATGATAAGAGTTCACACACATATACACACTTCCAAATTCATGAGGCAATAAACAGATTCCTATGCATACACAACAATATATTTTAGAATTTTAATGGTAAATAGTTGTCATTCCACTTCATACTTATCAAATATTGAGTCATGATGAGGGCATGGACATTGTTCAATTTATTTTGATTATTTATTTTATTTTACATTGAGTGAAATTGATCAAAATTGAATGAAAAATACAATAAAACCTATAGTTATGATTGGGTAATGAACATTATTTATTTAGTCTTAATCATGCATTTTATTTTTCATTGATTTAACTTAAGCAAATTAGACATAATTTATACAGTTGAGTTTATAAGTAATTTAGAGTGGATTACTCATTTTTTTTTTAACAAACCCATCATGTGGTTCCCTCTTTATTTTTTATATAGTTATTTGGTTTAGTAAATTATTTAATTCTCCCCACATTCATGAGGTTGGTATATGATATCTATCAAACCAAAGGACCTGCATGGTTATAAAAATTTATGGCACAATTACCCTAACTCTTCATGTGCTTCACCAAATAATTATAAGCACCATCTCTAATAAGTTTCAATATAAACATGGTTTTCACCAAATTGTAAGCGTATTCCTTCCTTTCTCTTTTAAATTTTAAAAATTCAAAATTCAACTTCATGTTTCAAACTTCAATCTATGGACATTGGCTACAAATGTTGTTTTAGGATTTTCTACTAAATGAACTCTAAAATTTGAACTTCATACCAAATATAATTTGTGTTTTACACACTCAGGTATATATTTTAATTTTAATCTATTTTTAAATTAATATAAAAAATGGAGGTATTTCTAGATAAAAAAATATGGTATTAAGTACTTTATAATGACAAGCTAAACACACACTTACCAAGCATGACTTGAGTGCATAAACATGGTCTTAATCCTTAAATCTATCACACAGTATGATTTCCATTTCGTTTTATCCTTTTATTATTTTTTGACACACCTCAAGAACCTCATTGTCCATTTAAAACTATCTTAATATCCTAAAAAGGCATATCAAGACATTAAGATTAATTTTCTTATACATAAGTCAATGTCATCACATTAGATAAGTATCTTAAATTGATACCAACCTGATCAAGCTAGTAATAACCCTTTCCTAATACTAACTTATTTTTAGAATAAAACCTTTCTTTATTATCAGACCATATACCTAGCTTGTCATTGGCATGAGAAATTTCCCAATCGGACTCATATTGTACAAAATAGGAGCCCATTTGAAAGTGGACCTCATACTTATCTATCACAAATCTATACACTATTTCACATTGGTAAAATATTTCTTATTCTTCCCAAATTATGAATCAATCACTAGGATTAATCTAAATTAGATTCTAAAACATAAGAATTTTAAGATAAATTAAGCATTTTCAAGTATCAAATAAAAATAATTAGTTTCATAACTATAGCGAAGGAGCACAATTTCATAATCAAAATAGGTGGGAGAAATACATGTGGTTTAATTTCCCTCTTTAGAGTACAAAATATATAGTTAGTAAATTTAATCATAAAAATATGGGTGATTGGGGTGATCTTAGCCAAATACACTTTCCTAATTCTTTAAATTTTTTAGCCCTTAGAGGCACTCCTAGTATTTCAAGGTGAAAGAGGTTAATTTTTTGAGTTGTGTGCATCATTCAGGTTAAAAATTGTAAATGCATAGATTTAAAATATAGGTAAATGTTATTATACACTCGTATACCATATTTCATGCATAAGTCAATATCGAACACTACAAGTCAGTATTGAATGTTAGTATTGACTTAAATCTAATGGAAATGAGCCTAGGCAGATAGAAACATATTTCCTAAACTAGATGAATCATATGCCTAATTCAATCTATTCTTCACGTGTCTAGAAGTCAATCATAGTTAGATAATCAATCTAAAAATTGAAATACTCTTCCATTTACTATAATTATTATATTTAGCATGTGAAACATGTTAAATCATTGCAATGAATATTAGTATTTTAAATTCAAATGTATGTTTAAATTCCATATTTATCAATATAAATTATTCTACTAGTTTATACCTCTTAGGGTTTATAAAACTAAATTAGGCTAAAACAATAGGAAATTAACCCTGAAATTGAAAATAGAGCTTTCATTAAGTCCAAAAATATAGATTTTTAAACTGATGTTAGCCATAGGCCAGATTAGTTGGAAATATATGTAGAATAAATGGTTAGCAATGCATTGAGGTTGAAATTTATCATTCATGATAAGAAAATTGAACATGGGAAAGTATTAAAAATCAAATTCTTAGTTGATTTTGTATAGGTTCTTACTGAAGGGTGTTCTAATAGATTTAAATATTAAAAGGGTATATGTGATGGAACCAAAATACACTAGAAAAAGTAATCTTAATTTTTATGGCATGGAGATGAGATCATACTCCCACAAAAAATAGAATGACACATTAATTTTTATAAAAAAATATGGAAGCCAACACATATAACAATTATGTTTCATTTATTAAAGAGAACATCAAATCTGTTGTGAAGGATAATCTCTATTTTTTTAAAAAAAATTGTGAGTTGGATATAAATAATAATGATTTGATAAAAAAAAACAATGCATTGGAATATATTACTATAGAGTAGCTTGATGTGATAGAAATATCTACTTCCATTCTTACATCTTATAAGGCTTTGAATACAATGTTGTAAGTTTCATGTGCAAATTTATCACACACCTTGGCAAAGGAGGAATCCATGAACAAATCTAAGGAGGAAATCAAATGGTTTAAGTAAAAATAATAATTTTAATTGTACTATATATTATTTTACACAAATTAATGCATAATTATTTTATTAAATTAACGTGTAATTTTAAAATTTTAAAATGTTAAGTATAGTTAAAATTTTAATTCTAACACATGCGCATGTTTTAGAAGATGGTATTCCAAAACCTAAGAATTGTGAGACATTTAAATAAAACCAATCAGGATCAAGAAAATCCCCACTTTGATTTCAACAGCAAGAGCATATAATTGTGGGAGATGAGAAGGGAGTAGAGTATAAATATTTTTTTACAAAGTTATGAGGAGGCATGAAAAGATACATGTGGTGTTTTAAAAATGTTGCTTCTCAATTATTCATTATTAATTGTTAGTTATTAGTTATCACATTTTAGTAGTTTTTTACATTTTGTAACATCTGATAAACAAATTTTAGAGTGTATGTTATATTTCATTTTATGAAGGTGCTAATTATCCATGTATGTTATTACTAAGGCATTGATCTACATTAATTTGTATTTTTGCATTCTATTGAAATTAGGTTATTGAATCACCTTTACATTTATCCTTGTATAGAAGACTTATTTGGTTCTTAAATTAATGATTATTTTTCCTTCCATAAGTGGTGGTCATTAATATTAATATGGTAAAAGGAACACATTAGGATTGGTGTGTATGCATAATTATGGTATACACTATTATTAAAGGTAAAAAATATTGTTGAGATTATAAGATATAATATTATAATTTATAAATATTGTAGGATTTATTTGAATATTAGAAGATTCAATATTATAAATTTAAAAAGGTTTATTTTCCATGGAATCCATGCTGAGTTATCATTACAATATTACACTTACCTAATTCTGATTCTTAAATACACTGCATGTTGTTTAGTTTTTATCTAGTCATATATAGAACCAAAAATAGATGTTTATTGTATACAATGTGTTATTAAACATACACAAAATGATTTAAGAGTTGATGTTCTTTGGGGTTTGATAATAAACGTGTATTAATTATATTTCCATTTTTATACTTAATGCATTAGTAATAGTTCTTATAATGTCCTTTCCCAATTATGAAAATGAAACTAATTATTAAATTATAGAGTAGGTTGATTATAACAAAGAATGAAATACTTAATTATTTATCACCTTATTAGCCATATTGAGTGGCATCATGTAATAAATAAGTAAGCATTAGGTAAGCTTTTGACCTTGATTCCCTTATGGGATTGGTAATTCCTACTTATTAATATCCTTATTAACATGTTGTGTACATGACATTTACCCTATTATTTGATACATACATGATATCTACTTATTTTTTGATGTTCCATTTTTAATAGTATTGAAAATGTTATTGTCATGGATAGTTAATGTCAATAAATTTGAATGAGTAGATAACAATAAGAAGTTTGCTTCTCTTCATTTGAATGAATACCAATTATATTATATGTTTTTCTTAAGACATAGGTTGTTAGAGGTATTTTAATTATTGAATTTGTATATCATGGTTACTATTAAGTATGTTCTTAACAGATAAATAGGTTCCTTAATAAACTATTTAGACTCATTGTGAGTCTTGATGTATTCTAGAATATGTTGTCATCAACACACTACTCCATCAATGATTTTTGGCATGGTAGAAATGATTCATAGAATCTTGGATAACAATTTTCAAGATAATGTTATTTGGACATATGGATATTTTTAAGTATGTTATTGAGTGATTCAAGAGTTACTTAATTATTGTTACTCATTTTAAGCCCTGAGTTATTCTAAAATATGTTGGATGACCCTTGTTAAGATCATGTTATTTTTAATAGCATTTATAATTGAGGTTCATCAACTATGAAAACTATGAAAACTCTCAATAACTTTTAATGAAAAAATATTGATAGTAAGTTTTATTAAGGTCATTTGAATGGATACAAATTAGATATTGTGTTTGTCATAAGACATAAGATATCATAAAGTTGGTCATAATTGCGTTTATATATTATCGTTCTTTTCTATGTTATTTATTTATGCATCAATTTGTTAATTAATTATTCATACTCATATTGAGTCAATATTTAATTAAAAATATGTTGGCATTGCCATACTAAGCCATCCATGAGTGTAGTCATTTTGTGACTAGTTCATACTTTCTTGGTTGACCATTATTAAGAGAATATTAATGGAAAATATAGTTGTTGTTAATAATGATATTGAGTGATTCATAGGTTCCTTAATTCTTATTACTCATTTTAATTCACAATTTATCCAAAAATATTTGGTTAATAGTTGTATAAGTATCTTATTGTTAAGAGCATAGACAATTGAGGTTCATCAATTATTATAATTGTGAAAGCTCTAAAGAATTTTAAGTGTGTGTGTGTGTGTGTGTGTGTGTGTGTGTGTGTGTGTGTGTGTGTGTGTGTGTGTGTGTGTGTGTGTGTGTGTGTGTGTGTGCGTGTGTGTATGTGTCTGTGCGCGCGCGCGTGCATACATGCCCGCGCGCACCTAATATCAATAATTAGGTAATATCAATATATATAGTGTTAGGTAATATATTTCAGCTGTATATTATATTAATTAACATCAAATATTCACTTTTTTCATGTATGTGTATTGTTTCAAATAAACTATGTATTTTTTATTCCAAATGTAGGTATCATATAAACATAGTGATAAACATTAATCGATTTTCGATCAATATATCATTCCTATGGGTTGAAGAAAACATTTTTTAACTAGCCAAATTTTGAAAAACTACATGTCACTATCTATCATGTAATGATTCATCCCTTCTCTTCGATGCAACTTTTGTAGTTTTTTAATAGTGGGTAAAGTCTTATTCGTTCGTTTCCATAATATTTGAAACATGTACTTATTCAATTCTAATAATTGATGTTGGGATATTATTTTTATGTATTATGTACTCTATTTATAAATTAGTGGTATAAAAAACAAAGTATTTGATTCCGTCATTGTATTTTGTTAGACCAATATACCTCATGACTTTTTTAAATATGATAATACTATGGTTCTCTAATTGTATAATTAAAATAAATAATAATAAAATTCATCAAAATGTTAGTTCAAATTACAAAAATAATCAATTTATTACTAATTTATTATTTTTTTTAACAAATTAGTATCTTTCAATGTTCCTTGTCCTCATTTATTTTATACTTAGTTCAAAATTGTTGTGCTTCAATATGGGTGTTTTTCTTGGGGGATAGTTAGATTTATCATGGGCTTTATTATTCGAGGATAGTTATTTAATTTTACTAGTGAAATCAATTTTTTGAGATTCTTTTTTTTTCCATAAGGTAAAGACTTGTTTCACTAACTTAGCTTCAACACCATGGAAATCAGAATAAAAATCCATTTCCATATTTGATGCAGGAGCATCCTGGAAACATATCAATAAGGTTGTGATCATAGTGATAGATGTCTTAACATATTGTTAGGGTCATGATAAGAATCATTAAAGGCTTTTAGAGCTTGTGATAAGTTATTTGGGAAATTTTATAGGTTTCCCTCCAAAATTGGTATTTGAATATTCAAACATGTTTATGTAAGATTATGAATAAACCTTAAGGTTCTATGAATTATTAAAAGTCCTAAAGGTCTCTAGAAGGTTGTTCCACATAGGAGAGGTTAATTAGGTCTATTAGGATTTCATAATTATTTTGTAATCCTTTTAAGGTAAGTTGTAGAGTGTTGTGTCATTTGGGCTAAGATTTTATGTCAAACTACTATATTCCGTCAGCCAAGATTTTATTAAAGATGGACTCCACTAAGTTTGGAAGGTGCTTAACAAACTTGATACATTTCAAACCTAAGAAGGTGGAATTAATCAAGGATGTGAACAATTATTAAAAAAACCAAGTTTCATCATATGGTGGGGTGACACATGTATATAGACAGTAAGCAAAGGCATGTATTATAGGTCTACTAGTGATTGAAATATATTGGGATGTTGTTTTGAAATAGTGTTTCTAAGTTATTTTTATCTAGGAGAATCTAATTCAATGGCCTTAAAACATATTATATTTTTATCTTGATATTTTAGTCTTTAAAATATTTAAAAAAAATTTATTCCTTTTATCTATAGTCATAGTGAGCCATGTAAATATGTGTAAAGACTTATAATGACTCAAATTTCTTATTGAAAATGTGGGAGAGTGTGATGATAGGTTTGTTAAAAGAAAATAAGGATTGTGTATAATTTTAAAGTCTTTATTTTAGAAAAATAAAGATATCCAAGATTTCATTATACATTTCCAACTATATGGTATAGATTGTAATGTGATTCAAGAAATTCTAAACTAATTTTAAGTTTATAATCTCATTCAAGCTCTTAAACACCTTGAATATCCTGGGTTTTGCATATATAATCACCTATAGGAGTTTTTTTACACATGAAAAATGTTGTATGGATCAATAATTACTATTGGTAAATGTGCAGGAGTTTATTGAGATCATGCTACAGGTTTTAGATAATAAAAAATGTCAACAAACTTACAAAAAAATCAATTCATTGCTCTTGGCTTCCTTATTTCCTATGTAAGTCTAAAATTAGTATTTGCTCATAAAAATATTTCAATTCATAAAATACTTCATCACTTGATTTGAAACTTTAGGAGAAGTCTGGGTAGAGAATTCATGAGCAGATCCAAGTAGTTTTAGGTCAGTAAGAATTTTAAATCCATAGTTGTATATGACTATGTTTCAGTCCACATGTAGATACTTATTAGTGAAGGGCTTGTGTCAAGAGGTAATGCAGGTTTTAGTTGTTTCAAGTTCTATAATCTGGTATAATGTTTGGATCCTGTTTGAAACCAATAAATAAGATTTGTTTCCCATCTCTAGAAGTCCATGATTTTGAATAAAGAAAACACAAATATAACTAGTTGTAAACAGATTTAAAGTAGTTTTAGACTATTTGTCAAGATATAGAAGATACTTAAGTTTAGTATCTTCTAATCAATCTTAACAAGTTTTGATATTAATGTATATGGTATCCTATGATTCTTATATACCTTCTCATGTTTTTTATGAAAATTGAGAAAGTGAGATCCTTAGTTTTTGTAGAAACTTTGAGAGAGCCAAATGACAGTAGTTTGGTAAAGAAAACCTTACAAGGTTATCAATATGTGGTATCAAATATCATATGAATGAATTTTTTCAATATATGTTGACAAAGATTTCAAGAACAAGTAAATATGCTCATGTCAAGGCAAAGTTGTATGAAGAGAAGATTGATAGCAAATGGAAAGGTGCATATGGATAAAACAGGTATGCATTGATTTCTTTTGAATGAAGGAAATATAGTGTTTCATGTTGACCAAAATTTCAAGTTGAAAGGAAGAAGGTAGGTGTGAAGGTTTGAGAACCTTGAAGATAGGAGTAAATATTGGTGGCAAGCCATCAAGAGAAAGGTCATAAATAGAGCTAGAGAAAAGTTAAGAGTGTCCTAGTTGAAAGGATAAGAGAAAAAAACTAGTAAGATACCAATAGACTAGGGTGAAGAAGACCTTGGTGAGGTACAGATAGAAAAATGAAATAGGCTTGATAAGAGGAGATAGGTCTAGTGAGGCCTAAAAAAAATTGAAAAGAGAGAGATGGAGAGCTTAGATAAAGAGAAATGCCACAGGAAGATGAGAGGGATGTATATAGAAAAAGAAATTGTAGAAATAATAATGGCCTTAGTAGCCATAATAGAAGTCTTGGAGGAGTCAAGATAAAAGATTGTTGTAAGGATCATAAAAAGTGTCAAGTGGCCTCTCAGAGAATTTCTTGAGAAATGAGAAAGGACAAAGCAATCCAAGGAGGAAAAGAAAGAAGCAAGCAAGACTCAAAAAGTTTTTAAAAATGATGATTTATTTATATTTGTGAATGCATGCATTGAGATGAATGAAATACAAGCTAACTTTGAGAGCTTAAAATCTAAATAAGATAAGACATTGGTGGTAATAGAGAAGTATGAACAACATGATTGCATAGTAGAGCGTGAAGAAGTTGATTTATGATATCTAAAGGAAGGTGAAATTCTTCACGAAGATGAAGAAGTATTTCAAGAGGCTCAATATCCTCAAAAATTTTCTTGTAAAATATTATTTTACAGTGAGAATATAAATTTACAATAAGATGTTTTGTATGAGCAAAAATTTGAATTACTAGATAGATTTAGGAAAAGTGAATATAAAGATGAAACACACATTGAACTGATTTTAAAACATGATGTGTTGTAGGAAAATGTGTCTCCATTGACACAAATTGAAGACAAACAAGTTTTGGTTCAAACTATGAAACAAGTTTAATTACCTAATGAAAGAGAAGGTGAAGCTGTAAACAAAAAAAATGGCGAAGTATACTAAAGAAGAGGAGCTGAATTGACAACAAATCATGCTAGAATCAGAAGATCTAAGCCTCATAAGAGATGTGGAATTATATCAAAGAAGTTGAAATGGAGCTAATGAAGCTCTTAAGTGAAGAAGATGCTAGTGTAGAGGCATCAATGCCTCATTATTTTTAATCTAATTATTTCTTTAGTTTTGCATGCAGAGGTTTTGAAGAAGAAGAGATGGAATCCTATTTACAATATTTCATTGAAGAAGCTGAAGTAAATAATGAACCACTTGGGTTCATACATCACGAATAAATCAGGTAGAAGAAAGAACTACAAAATTGGAAGAGACAAAAGAAGAAGATAATACTGCATTTGAGTAAGAGGTCAAATCTTTCCCACCAGGGGAGTTTGATGCAGGAGCATCCTACAAACATATCAATAAGGTCCTGATGATAGTGATAGAGGTCTTAAAATATTTTTAAGGTGATCATAAGCCTCATTGAAGGCTTTTAGATCTTGTGATAAGTCATTTGGGATCTTTTGGAGGTTTCCCTCCAAAATTAGTATTTGAATTTTCAGAAATGTTTATGTAAGATTATGAATAAATCTTAATGTTTTATGAATTCTTAAAATTCCTAAAAGTCTCTATAAGGTTGTCCCATGTAGGAGAGGTTGTTTAGGTCTATTAGGATTTCATAATGATCTTGTAAGCCTTTTAAGGCAAGCTGTTGAGTGATGTGTCATTTGGACTAGGATTTGAAGTCAAATTACTATATTCAGTCAGTCAGGACTTCACTAAAGATGGACTCTACTAAGTTTGGAAGGTGTTTAACAAACTTGATAGATTTCAAACCTAAGAAGGTGGACGCAATTAGGGACGTGAACAAGTATAAAAAGACCAAGTTTCATCATATTGTGGGGTGACACATGTATGCAGACAGTAAGCGTAGGCCTGTATTATAGGTCTGCTAGTAATTAATATTTGTTTTAACAAATATATTGGGATGTTGTTTTGAAATAACATTTCTAGGTTGTTTTTGTCTGAGAGAATCTAATTCAATGGCCTTTAAACTCATTATATTGGTATCTTGATATTTCAGTCTTTAAAATCTTCAAAAAAAATTTATCCCTTTTGTTCACAGCTGTAGAGAGCACTGTAAATACTTGTAATGACTCAGATTTGTTATTGGAAAGGTCAGAGAGCGTGATGATAGGTTTGTCTAGAGAAAAGAAGGATTGTGTAGACTTTTTAAGTCTTCATTTTAGACAATAAAGAGATCCAATGCTCCATTATATGTTTCCAAGTGTATGGTACTGATTGTAGTGTGATTCAATCACTTCTAAACTGATTTCGAGTTTATAATCTCATTCGAACTCTGGAACACCTCGAATATCCTCGGTTTTGCATATACGGTCACCTACAGGAGTTTTGTTCCATGTGAAAAATGTTGTATTTATCAATAATTACTATTGGTAAACGTGGAGAAGTTGTCTGAGATCGTGCTGCAGGTTTTAGATCAGGAAAAATGTCAACGAGTTTTTTAAAAATGAACTCATTGTTCTCGGCTTACTTATTTCCTGTGTAAGTCCGAAATCAGTATTTGGTCATAAAAATCTTCCAATTCATTTAATACTTTGTTAATTGATTCAAAACATTGGGAGAAATCAGGGGAGAGCTTTTATGAGTGGATCCAAGTAATTTTAGGTCAGTAAGAACTCTAAATCGGCAAGTGTAAATGACTGTGTGTCAGTCCACCTGTGGATGTTTATTAGTGAAGGGCTTGTGTTAGGAGTTAATGCGAGTTTTTTTGTTTCAAGTTCTAAAATCTGGTATAAAGATTGGACCATGTTTGAAAGCAATAAAGAAGATTTGTTTCCCATCTCTAGAAGTCTATGATATTGAAGAAAGAACAGACAAATATAACCAGTTGTTGATAGATTTAAAGCAGTTTTATGACTATTTGTCAAGATAGAGGAGATAGTGCAGTTTAGTATCTTCTAATCAATCTTAACATGTTTGATATCAATGTATAAGGTCTCCTATATTTCTTGCATAACTTGTAATGTTCTTTTACGAAAATTGAGAAAATGAGATCCTATGTTTTTGTAGATTCTCTGAGAGAGCCAAAGGAGAGTAGTTTGGTAAAGAAGACCTTAGAATGTTATCAATATTGATTTTAATATTTATTTAGGTCTTCTCATATTCAAACCTATGTTGTTTTTTTATATTTGAAAGCAATATGTTTCTTTACACCATCATTTGATACATACCTTGTGATTTAATGACTATCTTGAGGAATTATGCTCTCATCTCATTAACTATACACTTTTTATCATGCTTATATTTTTCTAGACTTCATATGAGTGCTTCCACCTCCACAAAATTTGGTATTTATTTTTTTCAACTACCTATGTCTACATCCAAAATATCATTGCTTAGCTGACCCAATGTAAAAGGATGAATTAACTGAGTTATTTTTATCACATGAACTCCTTAAATATACATATAATGGACCATGTCCTATTCTAGACATAAAGAACATAACCAAAGCCACTTAGTGTATAGTTTTATAATTTTAAAAATGATTAATCAATTTAATCCATTATTGTCTATAAGATATAATTTATTTATTTTGTTACTAAAAAGGGGTAAAAATTTATTAAAGAAGCCTGAAAACGGGAAAATTACAAAACCAAGTCCTGCTCAACAAGTTGAGCCAACTTACAAGAAAAATCAAGGGGCAACATCACCAAGTCGTGTATATGCCAATTCGGCCCATGTTCAGAAGCCCATTTAGCTAGAGCATTAGCAACTCCATTCCATTCCCGGGGAATGTGCTTAAAATAAACCGAATCTAAGGAAGAACTTAATTGAAGCATTTGCTGAACAATTCCAACCAGCTACCAATCCACGTTGTCAAAAGCCTTCTTACTCAACAGGTTAACCACCACCTAAGAGTCTGATTCACAAACAATGCTACACCATCCTTGTCGATAGCAGATTTGAATAGCCTCCAAAACAGCCATGGCCTCCATAAGATTGTTGGTGTATAGGCCCATATGCATAGAAAAACCGAAACAAACAACATCAGCACTATCCCTTCCAATGCCACCTATTCCAGCTTCACCTGGGTTCCCCCTAGAGGACCCGTTAGTGTTGATCTTGATAAAACCGTGCTTAGGAGCTGTCCAACAACCAGTGCGATTGATAGGTCACGCCTAGTGTCTAGGTCCATGCGTGGGGCTCGTGGGAGGTGAGGGAGTAGTCGTGGCAGGCAAAACAAGGGAGACTTTATCCAAAATTGCTACATCCTCAGGACAGAGGTCCTCCATGCTATCGCATTTAACCTGAAGGGTCTCTTGAAGAGCAGAAAGAACTTTCACCCAAACAGACCTAGGCTCCATGCTGACATTTTGGAAGATTCTCCTGTTCCTTTCAATCCATAAATTCCAAAGAATGAAGGTTGGGCCAATACTCCAAGCAATCTGCAAGATAGAGGCCTTGGAGGGAGGGCATCCCAGGTGCTCCCAGAAGTCAACCAAGGAGGAAGCATGCCAACATGAGCAGCCCCACAATGTCCACCATAGATGCCAAAGACATTTGGCAAAATGGCACTGAAAAAATAGGTGAGAGATAGTCTCCCCACTACTGCGGCAAAGAACACAAATGGAAGGTCCCTGAAAACCTCTAATGCACAAATTCTCCCAAGTCAAGCACCTATTGTAAGTGAGAATCGAGAGAAAAAAATTACATTTTGGCCAAGAGAAAGAGCTCCAAATTTTCTTTCCCCACTGGAAGTCGATCTCTCCATAAACCTGCTTAGACAGCTCAAGGTAGCTGAAGGAAACTGAGTATAAGCCAATATAAGCTCCTCCCCAAGCCAAAACATCTCTCCCCCATAGGAAACTGCATCTGTGGGCATCAAGGATCTGAGCCAGTTCCATTCTCTCTCCATCGGTCCCTCCCGGTGGCCAATCAGAGGAGTTTTTCCATCGATATCCAACAGACATACCTAGATTAAAAGGTTCTTTGTAATAGTCCACTGTATCCCACCCTTTCGACAAAAATGACTCACAAAGATGTTGTAGATGAGGATGAGAAGATAGGAGGGGAGGAGCTCCATCCCATGAGTCATGCTAGAGGAGTGCCTCTCTACCACTGTGGCAAATCCAAAAAAGGCTGCTCTGCACTAGGTGAGCCCCAAGCTTGAGAGTGTTCCACACCAAAGATCCTCTCCCAGTGATGGAGAATCTGGGGACCTCAGACGGATCCACTCCTAGAAGATACTTCGAAGAAAGGATACGAGCCCAGAGGTGAGATTGATTGGAGCACCATATCTAGTAAAGTTTGGCTACAAGAGCCTGACTAGACAAGATGGTAGAGCACAGGCCAAGACCACCTTCTCTCTTTGGTTGGCACATGGTATTCCAACTGATGAGGCTCCATTTGGAATTTTGCAAATTGCCGCTCCAAAGGAATTTTTGGGAAAGCGCATCAAACTCATTTAGAAAGTATTTCAGAGCTACTTGGACCATACTGCAGTATATAGGCAATGCTTAAATCATGGACTGTAGGAGAGTCACCCTGCCAATAGTAGAAAGCCACATGTGCGTCCAGTGGTTGACTTTTTGTATTAATTTATCCAAGACATTTTGCTAGAATAGCCTTGGCTGTCTTCCAACCACTAAGGGGATCCCCAAGTAAGTCACAGGAAGAGATTGGATCTAGAATCTCAAGGTAGTGGTAATCCTCTGCTGGATGAGCTCTAGAGTATTAAAGAAATAGATGGAAGACTTATACTCATTAATTTTCTACCCAGAGGCAGCCAGGTAAGTATCCAAAGTGGCTCAGAAAGATTCCACCTCCTTAACTCGGGCTCTCCCTGCCAGGATAGTGTCATCCACAAATTGGAGATGAGTGAGCATAGTTAGCCCATTCCCCTACTAACATCCATGGATTGTGCCTTGAGATGCCTGATATTTGATAAGATGCCCCAGTCCCTCAGCAAGAATGATGAACAAGTATGGTGAAAGCAGATCCCC
Source organism: Torreya grandis (assembly GCA_037957365.1). Classification (NCBI taxonomy): domain Eukaryota; kingdom Viridiplantae; phylum Streptophyta; class Pinopsida; order Cupressales; family Taxaceae; genus Torreya; species Torreya grandis. The sequence continues at coordinate 961,766 of JARHVA010005253.1, read as the reverse complement.
CTGGCAAAGGCCTCTGGAAGCTCTAAAAAGCCTAGATGGTTCCCCATTGATAAGAACAGAATAGCATGGCGTAGTCACACAACTTAACAGCCAACGAACCCAAGCTTGATTAAAACTGAAAGCCAAGAGGATTTTGTGCAAAAAATTCTAATCGACTCTATCATAGGCTTTAGCCATATCAAGCTTGATGAACATGGCTCTCTCTTGAGACAAACTCATAGAGTGTATTACCTCCGAGGCAATCACAACCCCATCCAAAATTTGCTTACTTGCCACAAAGCCGCCTTGCTCTTCTGATATAACCATGGGCAACCACTCTGCAATAAGCTTGGTAATTATTTTATACACAACATTACAGAGCGCAATAGGCCTGAAATGATCCAGCTGGTTAGCCTACTCTTTCTTCAAGATCAACACTAGGAAAGTAGCATTAAGAGCCTTAAGCATCTCTTTATTGGCGAAAGATTCCAGCACCACATCAAAGAGATCTTGGCAAATAATCCCCCAAAAATCTTGATAAAATTCAGCAGGGAAACTGTCCAAACTCAGAGCTTTGCCTCTACGCATACTGAAAACAACTTTTTCAACTTCCTCCATGCTAATAGGTCTCAAAAGCGTCTCATTCATAGCCGTTGTAATCACATTAGGAATGTAGGATAAAATAGTGTTCTCCTCCCTAACAGCCATAGGCGCATTCCCAAAAAGGAGTGCTGAGAAGAAGCGAACCGCTTCTTGAGAGATAGCTGGAGAGGATGAGATACAAGTGCCATCTAAGATGACAAGAGAGGTAATATAATTTTTGTTGCATCGCGCCTAAATAGACTTATTAAAAAAGCTATATTTTTGTCTCCTTCCTGGAGCTAGTCAATTCGGGCCTTCTATTTCTAGAAGATTTCTTCCCAAAATTCCCATTCAGCTAGATCCTTCACCGCTTGGAACTCTATCCTACAGAGCTCCTCGGAGAAGCCCTCATCACGAATCTATCTAGTGATTAAGTCTAGCTGATCTTGAGCCTTTTTCTTCATGGTAAAGAGATGTCTGAAGTAGTTTCTATTCTAGTATTGCAGCTTCCTCTTCACAAACTAAAGCTTCTTAGCAAAAGAGTACATAGCCATACCATATTCTGGCCCCCCTGTCCCAACCATTGGGTCATCAAGTCATAAAGTGCCAGATCTCAAAGCCACATTAGCTAGAATTTAAAGGGGGGCTTCTTGGGCCCCGCAATATGATTGGAGGTAAGCTTGATGGGCCAGTGATCAGACCCTCTCCAATCTAGAATTTTAGAGACCAGAGAAATTGAACCAGATTGCCAAAAACAAGATACAAGGAACCTATCTAAGCATTCAAAATTAGCTTCCTTACGTTATCTCCTGTTGTTCCAGGTGAAGATACCATTATATGGTTTGACATCAGACAGGCGAAGCAAGTCCAGTTGTGGCAAAAAAGCTCAAACAAGGCTCCTAAGCATGCTGCCCCTCCCCTCTTCTCCTCCAGGCAAAGAATTGCATTAAAATCACCTACCAAAATCTAAGGCAAGAAAGGGTAATAGCTTCTGACTTGGCGTAGATGCTCCCAAAGCTTAAGCTGGCCAGAGTTATCCACTGGCACATACATAGAGGTAACTAAGATCAACTCTCTGGAATCCACGAAAGAGGCAAAAATAGAGAGAGCTGAGGGACTAGCGATCAAGTGGCATGGTGTGACCTTGCCAGGATCCCAACATAAAGCTATTCCCCCATCACTACAAGATGTGCCCATACACTGGCATTGTCTAGAAGGCCAAAATTTGGGCAAGCAAGTAAACATAGCCTCAACCACCAATTTAGTCTCCTGAATACAAAGGATATCAGGAGTGTGATTAGCAACCAACTTACAGATAACTTTCTATCTGGGGGTGCCACCTAACCCCCTTACATTCCATGATAGCACAATAATTGGGATGAGGGGGGAAAGTGTTCATCCAAGGTCTTGACAACCCCCGATTGTACCAGTAAATCTCTTGTAAGTTTGATTCTTTCTTGGTCCTTCCTGCGCCCCACTCTAGAAGGTGTAGTAAAAGAAACTTTTTTGAAAGGTCTTTGCAATAAGCCAAGCGGGGAGGCCGAGGCTATCTCCTTCCTAGATAGCTCTTCCTCCTTCACCATGTCTGCCCAACTATTATCCTTGTCCTCATGGGGTGGGAAGACAACAAGGGCTCCTTCCTCCAGATTTGGAGAGATCTCCCTATTCGGTTGGATAAGCATATCCTGAGGTTCAGTGAGGAAGGAGTCCTTACCCTCACAATCCGTAGGTCCCCCCTATTCGCTCAGAGGAATGCCATCCTCAATGGCCATGTTCTCAAGAGTCTCAAAATGGTTGAAACCCATCTCCAACTACCGATCTTGATTTCCATGCTTCAGGCCCCAACCCCTTGACCGGTGCCTAACTTGGGTAAAACCATCTCTGTCCTTCCCAAAAAAGCTAGGTGGTCCTTGAGTTATGGGCCCAGGATTTGAAGGGATATTTTCCTTTTTGATAGTACCCTACTGAGAATCTCTAGATGCCAAGTGGGCTAGAGGGACTGATCCATTAGTACTAATGGCCTTTTCCTCATTGGCTCTTGGTGCTTGTGGGCATTGACGGTGAAGATGTCTGTATTCATGGCAGATTCTACACCTGAAGGGAATAGATTCGTAATCAATCTACTGAAGCCAGGATGAGGATCCCAAGCATATCTCAATCATGTCCAGCAAGGGGTTATTTAAGTCAATCTCTACATAGATACAGGCATATGAGATGAGTTTTTTGTCTAGCGATTGGTGCGCTATGGCAGTAGGAGTACCTAGCATGGTAGCTATTTGTCTCAGAATATCCTCACGCCAGAATTCCAGAGGAAGTCATGGGAGGTGCACCCAAATAGGCACACGCATTGGCAAATCCTCCACAAAATTAAAACCTATATGCCAGGGTTTGAGAAATAGGCCACTCCATTTGAAAAAATAAGGTCCTCCTTCAAAAATCTGATTCTGGTCAGATACAAAGGAAAAATTTACCAAAAAATAACTATTCCCAGCTAGCATAATGTCCAGATCACCCTCTACCTGCCAGGTTCGATGAATCTAGGCCTCCAAAGCTAAGACAAAAATTCTAATGCCTAGGAACTTATAGATCAGAGCATGAGCTGAGAGATATTCAACATCCTCCTTCACATCTTCTGAGGGAATAACCAGAATGGGTCTGTCCTGGGAGCGTGGGAGACATCCATTCACCTTGTTTAATCTTACCCTGTCACTAGAATAAAATGGCTCTTTCCCTTTGGCTGATGATTCTGTCATAAATTTCCCAAAGTCTGACCCTCCTCTAGGATCACCAGGCCGCGTCCCACCATTCGTAGCACGTAGTGTCACCTCAGTCCGCTCCTCCATCCTCCACCTAATGGATTCTTTACTTTACTCATTTCTATAAGATATAACTTATCATAAACCAACAAATAGTTATATTATACATACATTTCCTCATTTTTAGTTATTATGGTTTCATCTCTTATATAAGGTTATAGTGGCAACATGTAAAAAAAAAATTGACATTGTCACAATCTCATATGATTTATATAATTTTATTAATCCATAATGCATTCGATTACATAGTTAAAAAAAATACATAATGAATTCCCAAATGGAACCACTAATTCGAATGAAAAACATATTTCCTAAATGAAATAGTGTAAATTTTACAAACTTTTAAAATGGTTTCATGCCAAATGATTAAACTCTCAAAGAATCCATCTGATTGGTTGTAATTAAGATGCTTGTTATCTTGATCTTTAAAATGGCACATTTTCTACAACGTACATGGAATCCACAATATTTTCTATTTCATCCCAAATCATAATAAATTTATCTTTCTAGTGTTTATTTGATGGATATTTTTTTGTCATAATAAGGTGTTATATTTTAAACTTCATAAATCATATTAACAACACATAGAACTCTAGCATAGCAATAAAAATGAATGAGGTTGGCCACAATCCTAAGAATATGCTTTAGTTGATTATTTATAATATCCATATATACAAGAATACAACTCTCTCTCTCTCTCTCTCTCTCTCTCTCTCTCTCTCTCTCTCTCTCTCTCTCTCTCTCTCTCTCTCTCTCTCTCTCTCTCTCTCTCTCCTCTCTCTCTCTCTCTCTCTCTCTCTCTCTCTCTCTCTCTCTCTCTCTCTCTCTCTGTGTGTGTGTGTTTGTAAACACACACACACACACATACTTGTATACTTGTATATACAAGTATGTATATATGTATATATACATATACATATATGCACATGCACACATGCACGCGCGCACCGACACACGCACACACACACACACACACACACACACACACACACACACACACACACACACACACACACACACACACACACACACACACACTTACTTGTATAATTATATATACAAGTATGTATATATGTATATATACATACATATATACACACATTTATGTATGTATATAAACACACACATATATATATATACACATATGTGTATATATATGTGTGTGCATATGTATGTATGTGTGTGTGTGTATATATGTATGTATATATATTTGTGTGTGCATATGTATGTATATATATGTATGTATGTGTGTGTGTGTATATATATTTGTGTGTGTGTGTGTGCACGCATGCGCGCTCGTGCGCGTGCGCGTGTGTGTGCATGCACGCACGATATATATATATATATATATATATATATATATATATATATATATATATATATATATATATATATATATATATATATATATATATATATATATATATATATATATAAAGTACCTTCTATCACTGATTCTATTAAGGTTGATTTTATTCATAAATGTGTAGCCACCTAATGATGGTTCAACATATGTAATACACTTGTCAAACTAGTCTACCCATTGTTATCTTGGATCTAACTAAAGATTATTTTTATTACTAGTTACGTAATATATAGTCATGAAAATAAGATATAATAATGATAAGACTCAGTAAGGTAAAAATAATTTTTAAAAAACTAGTATTTAGCAACTTTCATAGAGCATGTTTTTTGTCTTTTACTATAAATTGGAAATAGTGTGGAATGTATCATCATCAATAATAAAATGCTTATTTTTTACAATGTGCACGTATTTATTTAGGACTAACCACCATGGATAGAATTCATTTCCTATAAGTGAAAATTTATTTTTGTATACTATACTTTTTATGCCCATGTAATCATGGAATTCATAAAATTTCACATTAGAAAACTATCATCCATCATCTTAATATGATTTTTTTAGAGAAAACATAATTATTTAATCATGTTATTTGGATATTTAGGATAAGAATAATTGGATAAAATGTGTTTATACTCCTTGTTACCCTCATATTTTTCTATTTTTATACAAGACATCATATAATTATCTTAATTAATACCTCACACACACATTTGCCTCTATCATAATGCACATAATGATCAATATCAAGTTTGATATCAACTTCATCAAATATTAATGTAGTTATGTTACCATATGCATTAACCATAAAAGATACATAAGCATTTACGTCCTTAACTTTTACACCCACTATAATACCATTTCTTCACTCCCATCCCATAATCATCTCGTTAGTTTCTTTGGCTCACAGCGTCATCTCAACACAAACTGGGGTTTTTATATCCCAATTAATCACTCCATAAGTCTCAATGATTTTTAAATAAATCATGGTCTTATGAGAAATTTCAATTTAAATAACATATATGATAAGTTACGAGGCTTAAAGTCACTGCACTTCCCATCCATAATAATTAATTAATTTTATTCTAATAATTTATTAATGAGCACATTCATGTATTTTATTTTAGCATTATAATCATAATTATTACATATGTAGTACCATATTTAACTAATAATTCCATTAACATTCACATCATCGATGGATTTCTTATATAACCATGACCATATGTCCCTAAATAATGCTTTTTTACTCCTCTATTTGATGATAATACCATCCTAACCCTTTCTTTTTGTTCATTAAACATTCCTTTATTATCTATTTTATGACCTATTTTTTCTATTTTTTATATTCCTTGATTTCTTTGAATATATTTTGTTTGTCACATTTATCATTGGATTGATTACATTTAATTTCCACTAAAGGTTGAACAGGTTGTTTGATTAGATTTTATTGACAATCATAGTGTGTATTATGAATTACTCCATCTAAATTTCCATCAATTTTATATTTTTCTACATCTTGTGAAAATAAAAGTTGACGGCCAAGTTTTTTGAGAGAAACTCCCATGTTTGTAACTTGGTGACCTACCATGATGGGAATTTGATGCTCTTCAATGTTAATGAGTTTGATGACATGGCATGAAGGTATTTTTATGGATTACCGTGTTTATGAGTAAATTTTTATGTCTTACCACTATGAAGGAGTACGATGCCCCACTATGTTAAATATACTCTAATAACCTATTATAAATGGATCTTGATGGCCTACCATTTTAAATGGAACTTGATGAGTTGACATGAAATGAGTTAGACATATTATTAATAAAGTTTGAGTATAATTCACATCAATTAAATTTAAATATATTTTTTTCATTGGGGTATTAAGAAACATTTCTAGTAATTATATTTGAATTTCTTGATGATAGTGGACTTACAAAATTACTAGGCAAGTTGTTTATATTAACATTATTTTCTTATTGATGATAAATGCAAGTTGCAATAGAAACAATTCTTTTCCCTCTAGGTTGTGTGCATTTCAGTTGAATATGATTTGAGTGAATATGGGAAGATAAACAATTTTCGCTGAAGGTCTACTTCTTCTTTTCAAAGGAATTTTTTATTCTTGTTATTTTGCATAACTTCCATTGTAGAGAAACTACAAAAAATAAATTAAATCTAAGTATAATATAATTCAAATTCAAAAATATATATGAATGGAAAGGTAATTAAAAGAGGAAAAATAAAATAATTCAGTATTCTTGTATTAACCAATTGAAAAACATAAATGACAGTGTGTTCTTATTAAGCAATTAGAGAACTTAAAACATTAATTGTTGTTTCTAAGTATTAGACAATTGATGAACAAAAATGGAAGTGTATTCATATTATCCAACTAGAGAACATAAATAAAAATGTACCTACATTAAATAACTTGATAACATAATTCAGTGTGTGCTTGTATTACCTTACCAGTGAATATAAAGGATAGTGTGATTGTGTTACCCAACCCATGAACATAAACAATTTTAAAAAGAAAGGTTTTTTTTTTAAAGTCGTGATTGTAAAATAAATTATGCATGAACAAATATTTTTTAAGAACTTCACAACATTTAATAGCCTAGATCTAACACACACTGATAAGTGAGGGTTTTTAATGAAACTTTGCTAATTGTGTGAACTAACTGGTAAATAATAAAGATAAATTAGAATGAAATCAAGATAATTAAATTATGTTTATAGTAATTGAAATATAAAATACATGTCATGTGTTCTATTTTGTTTTTTAAAGTAAATTATTATAAATCTATCATGTCATAATTCAGTAAGTATTAGGTATATATCAGGTAAATATTATGTAAGTATCGATTAAGTACCATCGATTTATATCTAAAATATTGATATGTGTGTCACCTTTCAATCCCATTTTTATATATAATATCTAATTTTTTAGATCTTTCTTAGTTTTTATTATGATTTATAAAATTGACTCAATTTTAATAATATATATGATTTTGAATGAAAATAATATTTTTATTATATCTAAATTCAACGTTAATCCACATATAACCTTAGACCCATAAATGTGATAGCATCAATCTTACTCCAGGAACAAATATATTGTTTCTAAAGACACTTCAAAGTAGATATTAAACTCACCTCTCCACATGAAATACACCTCTGGTCCATTCATCATTTAATTCTATCAGGAGATTCACCTAATTTTCAATCCAAGTATGTTTTATGCAGAAATTTCAACTTTCACAAACACATATAATACTAACTCTGCATGGATGTGCTCCAGTGACTCATAGAAGAAATAGGCCTCTCTGCGTATTATCTTGTATCCATTTATTTGGGCTCAGACCCTTTTCTTCGAATTACATTATTCAAAGAAAATAATTAATTATTCTTAAACCAATCTTCCAAAAGCTATACATATATCCATCTTAAATTCAAAATAATAATATTCATTCTCAATTTAAATTTTTATTAATTGTTATTGGAGCTTTACCAATCATTGACTGTTTTTTTCATCGATAGTTTTATTGTCCTTGAGTATGGCAAATATCAATAAGGTTGTATTAGTCTTTGCTTTAAGATAGAACTTAAATCAGAATTTGTTTTCTTCATGTATTCATATATTGCTACCTAATTAGGGTGTGAAAAAAAATTGTGTTTTAAGTGCTTCGAATAAAAAATTAGGAAATTGAGGATTTTTGAGGTCATAATCAAGCGAACATAGTTTTCAAATTATTTTATGCATGTTTGTATATATATTATTAAAAGTATGATTGTTTTGAACTATCCTGAATGGAAGTACACAGCCTGGGCAAACATTTTGAATTATAATCAATTTTGGGGGTTATAATTTTGGAACCTATGAGGGACATTTTCATGTAAACTTTTGATGAGTACCACAAGATTTCGAAATAAGATAATTTAAGCCTAAACACTTACTTTACTTTTAGCTTTACAATTAAAACAATTTGTTGTATAGTACGGTGGAGAGCACATATATTTCTAATATATTTTATATATTTCAAAGAAGGAAAAGAAGTTATACTATAAATATAAAATAAAGAGATTAATTAATTTTTAATTGTTTATCTCGAATGTATTTAAATTTAAGCTTTAAAAAAACATATATTTGTTTTTTCCCAAAACTAATCCTCATTTACCACTGAAAAAAATATTTATGCATTTTTATTAATTGACGAAAATAAAAACAAAAATCAAACAAGGATGAATTTTTTTTACTGAAATAAATTATTAGTTAAAATATGTTTCAAAAAGGTTGCGACTACTAATATTATTAAGGTGATGAACATACATAAAAGACAGTCTTCCCTCCCTGGTTTTGTTTAATACCACTACTGCTGCTGTAATTTCAAGATATATGTAATCCGATGCCGAAGGCCTCGCTCGACACGGAATTCTGGAGGATTTGTCGCATAGTATTTTCATAAGTGCGAATTTGTTGCATACCCAGTAAACCTCGCAACCCAATTAAAAAAGAAAAAAAATTGAGTGCAATTTAATTATCATTTGGATGTAATGTAAGAAAACTTATCATTCGCCGTCCCCACATTGATGTTGTCTGCGTGCTTCGCATGTTTTTTTTTTTCCCGCTTCCTTTGGGGACATATGCACTATGTTTACCAGAATATAAAATTTCGCTACTCCAGTTTCCTTGTAATTTACAAGGACAAAATATTATATTTATATACACGATGATAATGTGATATAGCATTTAAATATGTTTATTGGCATGTAAGGGCTGTGTCAACGACGTCACGATAAGGCTGTCGGAAAATTTTAAGATAAAAACGGCATTGTTTGAGTGAGTCCGCACAGCATAAGAGCCGTTATTAAAAATTGCATGTTGTGAGAATCAATGACGATGATATATGATTGTGATTAAAAATTGCATGTTATGAGAATCAATCACGATGATATATGATTCTGACAAACGGCTCTTACGCTGTGCAGACTCATTCAAATAATGCCATTTTTATCTGGAAGTATATATATAAATCCGCTGCTTACTTGTCATCACTATTCTTCCCCTGGGATCCTAGATAGTAGTGTAATATATGCGTAGTAAAACGTCTCTCACCGGTCTATGAGGTGCAATCATGTGCAGGACAGAATGTGGTAACATGCCCTATTCTTTCTGTGTAAAGGGACCCTTTTTTCAAATAACATCATTTTTAGAAAACATAAAAGATCATATTACGAATATAAGCAATTAAAAAAAATAGTCAATATGATTCGATGGTTTTTTTTCCACTTTAATGTTCATTTTGACATATCATGCATATAAGACAATCAAATTTTTAAAGATTTATTTCGACAAGATTTTACTTGGAAAAAAAATGCACTATTCAAATGAGCATGCATTACGAGAATTAATAGAGTCTATAATGAATCTTCTTAGTCTTTATATTTTATATTTCCAATGTTGATTATTGCTAATTTACTTGTTCTAGATGCATTTTATGACACACTTATTTATGTTTAAATTAGTCTTTAGTCTTTCCTTATACATCACGGAGTCTTCGCATTCTCTTGTACTAAATTTTAAGAGAGGCGAGAGTGCAAGCTAATTGTATAACACTAAGTGCCACAATCAAGTTTTCTATACATCTCACAACCCTCACACCTCTTAAAGGCATGTTTTCAAGAATTGTGTGACTACAATATATTTAAAGATGCCACATGTCATGTTCATAACTCCATGCCTCACAACCTTGCTCAAGTTAAATGTCTTGTACCGCATTTTTAAAATTTACCAAGTATAGAGGTGGGCTCATACAGTCTGTGTTGTAGATGAAAAGTGACATAAGATTCACATAAGCAGTGTGATGAAGACATGTGAACAACTCAAGTTTATTCTTCTATAAAATTGTGAACAAGATCCATAATCAAGATACAGTGGGAAAGAAGATTAAATTAAATTGTATAAAGACACCTTGCAAAATTAATTCACATGAACAAGAGATCAATAATGAAACAGAGCTCCATCCAAAGAGCATAGAGAGATTCTAAAGTTTGTTTGTAAGAAAATTAGAGTGACTAAACATTGAGAAAGCTTAAATGAACAATGATGGACTCATATCTCTATTCCTATGGCACACCGTAGATATTACCATGTCCATGAGGGATGCATTAAGATTAGGTTTCATAGACTATAGTTTTATCTTCAATGAAGTATAAATTTTGATGTTGATTCTTGAAGACCGTAAAACTCAATACACAAATATGTTGAAACCAAAACTATATAAATTAATTATTTAACTCACCTTTGCACATGACATCCACATATATTTAAATCTATTCATCTAATTATTTGAGTTGCTTCACTTGATCTTTAGGCCAAGCATGATTTATTGAAATGTTTAGACTTATCACAACTACATACAATACATATTTAGTCTAGGCATGCTTTATCCAAAAGTTTAGACTTCTTACAACCATATACACTACTGACCATGCATGGATGTGGTCCACTAACTTGGAAAAAGAAGATATATATGATATAATTAACACATTTACATATTATATTCTTTCCACATCTTTGGCTTCAAGCCCTTTCTTTCAATCACCCCATTTGAATATTAAAAAGACTCTGCCTCAAACCAATATTCCACAAGTTCTAGATATCCCACCATTGAGAATGGTAATCTTCGTTCTGTGTTGAAAAGGGTCCCAATAACTAAACCTAAATGTTGATTTTTTATAGATCATTCAAATTCATATCAAAATATAATCTTGCACAATATATATGAGGATAGTTATACTTAAAACATTAGCATACCACTTAATCTTCAATATCTAAGCACTCATCTAAAGCACAGTTAGATAACTCTAAGATCCTAAGTATGAAAATAAAACATAAATATATACTCATGCACATGAAAATATACTAAATGAAAAAAAAAATAGTAAACATCATCTATATTTAAAAATATCAATATTAAATTATTGGTTATAATTATAGAACTCATCTTTGCATTCACATAAATATACATTCATTACATATCACACATCATGCAGTTTATAATGATCATCATGCAAGGATCATATTTACATATGAACTTCATAGGTTACGTCTCTTATCCTTCTAACTCTAGCTTAAATATTTTTTCTAGTGAAATAAACTCAGAAACCCTAAAGCATACAACATGTAAGATCTATTCAAATGAGAGGTGAAAGTCATTATTTATATCTTTAAATATACACCCGTGTACCCCTAGCATTTTAATTAAAAAAACTACTTTCACCAACTTTCTATGCATCTTATAATATTAAATTTTAGATACATTCACTTATCCATGTAATAGTATATTCATTTACCATATTCGCGTATTATTTTCCAATCCACATTACTGTTGTACAATATGCATCCTCCTTACCTATATGATTGTCATATGTCAACTTCTCTTTCTCCTTATTTCCTTCCACAATATGCATTCTCCTTGCCTATATGATTGTCATATGTGAACTTCTCTTTCTCCTTATTTCCTTCCATTGGATATTTATTTATTTTTGACCCATTACACATCATGATGTATGTACAAACTACTTTTTAATGTGTGAATGATATTTGAAGATTCCCTTTTCAATTGCTAAACATCCTTTAGCACATCTGACTTGCACATCAAACCTTGTATAGAATTTGAATAGTTCACTTAGGTGAAATTATAGGGTTTGAAACAATGTTACTTTGGCTCAAATGGTATCCCCAGTTGAAATTTGTGTAATAGTGATAAAGTTATACTCAACATAAAATGTTTAATTAATTAATTTATTTATTTTCATACTAATAATTAGATTCAAAATATTATTCAAGACTTTACAAAGGTTGATAGACCCAAATATAATAGAGTTCCTAAGTCCATTATATTTTCCACTTTAAAAATGTATATTATATTAAGTTTTTCATAATTCAAAAGATTATTACTAAGCTTTCATATATAGAAACAACATGAATATTTTTGTCATATTCTAGTATATATGGAATTTAATTCTAAAGATCTAAGCATACAAATTTTACATCCATGTCTTTTTCTTTCGGTCAGTGATAGGTATTCACATACACGTGAAAGAGGAGGAAAATGTAAAGACTTAAAAGTGGTTAAGTAGTCATTAATTGTTAAATTAGATGTATGTAGAATGCATATATACTTGTAAATTGTTTGTTTAATTAGTAATTATTGATTTTTTTTAGAAAGGTCTTTGTCTTTTCTTCTATACCTTTATAGTTATCATGTTTTATCTACTATGATTTTTCATTGTTTTGAATTCCTTGTTTAGATCATCTAGACTATTTTAAAAATCGTCTAATAGATTTAGATGGATGTGATAATTTTGTGTGGTCTTTTATAGTTAGAGTGTAGTCACTTTATCTCATTTCTTACATCTTATTATTATTTTATATTAATTTGTGTGTTAATATAATTTTAATTTAAATTTATTTCATTTTTAAATATGCAAGCATTATAGTTCATTAATATATGTAATATCTATTTATCATCTATAGAATCTATCAAGCACTTGGAATAATAATAAAAGAAATCAAACATTTAATAAAACATTCATCAAAATATATATTTTTATATTTTGACAGAGACCACCAACTATTAATTTATATGTTATCTGAACTTCTTCATTAAAACTCTTCTTATTATTATTTTAATGTATAAAAAATATAAATATAATTGTATTACTATTTGGTTTAAAGTAGATCCCAAATCTTAAATTGTTTTCTTCAATTTTTTTAATATATTCTTTCTCAATTAAGGTAAGAAGATAAAAGTTTTGTTGCAAGTAATTTGGGAAAAATGATAAGAAAACTAAACGAGATTTATGAAGTCAGAACTAGACGAACACAATTATAAATTATTTTGCGCACATCTGCAATTTTTAATAAAACGATTTGATGGTTTGTACGATCCAAAGTGGAAATGTGCAATCTAGACAATCTTTCCGATTCTAATCAGTTTTTTGAATTATAATTTTTTAATTTTTGAAAGGGCATTTCCTTGTCACCTTAGTATAAGATAAGCCTCATAAATAACCAAAACTAATAATCAATTACCAATAAAAAATAAAATTATGCGTTTTCATTAATTTAAAAGATAAAAAATACAAAATTTGAAAGAGGTTGAAAATTTATCACGCAAATAAATTATTATTTAAAAATGTGTTGATAAAAGGTTGCAATTGCTTGTATTATTAAAAGTGACGTAGAAAAGGTTTGAAGATGCATTAAAGACGGATTTTCCTCCGTGGTTTTATTTAATATACTACTGCTGTAATTTCAAGTTGGATGTTATCCTACTTGAATCGGGCCTGTATGTCATCCACAAGCTTCTGGCTGATGCGGAAGGCCTTGCTCAACATGGAATCAGGAAGAGGAGGTTTTGCTGCAAACAGAGAATTAGCAATGGTCTGAACTCCCGGAAGCTGGCTGCTCAATGCACCTATGGCCACTGCGTTTTCGTGACCCACGTTCTGCTGAAAATGCACCAACGCCTTGGGAAACACGAAAACGTCTCCCTTCTCCAACGTTTTAGAGAAAAACGTATTGTTAGTATCAATAAATCCCACAAAAAGATTGCCTTCCATTAGAAAAAGAACTTCTGTTGCTCTTGGGTGAGTGTGAGGAGGATTTATTCCACCCACTGCATAGTCGATGCGGACCAACGATATTCCCAGTGTGTTGAGGCCAGCTATCTGTCGAACGTTCGCCGCCGTTACGTTGGATCCCACAGCATTGTTTGTGTTTCCCGGTTTACTCAAACCCGCAAAGAAGAAATCCTCTCCTGAAACCGCCTTTGGGTCTTTGCACACAAACCCGTTCACCAAGACTGTTCCATCAAGTTGTTAGTAACCCACCTACATATATACAGACACAAATAATAATGATTATGATTTAAAAATTCACCTTTGCTTTGCTTGTCTGCAACGCAGAAATCTTGCAAAGGATCGGGATCCGCTCCCATAACTTGCTCACTGTAACAACAAATCAACACAAAAACGCCTAGGGTTAAGTAATACATGCGAGTAGCCATTTTATTGAATAACAAATGCAATCGGAGAACCCACAACAGTAGTGTGTGTTTAAGTTGTGTATTACAAGTTGATTCATTGCTTTATATAGCCCAAACTTGAACTACTGGGTAATAAATAATTCATCTTAGATCGAGGTTAACAAATCCGTAATAAATAATTGATCTTCACCCGATAAATATTCACTTGCGTGTAACGTTATAAATTATACTGGTCGACCTTTGTTCGGATTTTGAATCGAAAGTTTTTCGTTTTGCTATCAGAAGTCAATCCTTAAATCCTAATATATTAATTATATTTTTGAAATGTATTTGTCAAAAATTTAACATAACAATATAATTAAATTGATACCTTTTATTATTAATAAATACAATTTTTTTTAAAAAAGATAATAATATTTTAAATTAATATAATATATAATTATTTTTAAAAATGCAAAACTTATATTATTATAAAAAGGTAAATTGATATAACACTCGGATCGTTGAATGGTTTCACCGCCCAATAGTATATATGACACGTCTTTTAAAAATGAAAAGTCAAAGGCCATATGTCATCCTAAGAAAAATATTTTTGTGCTCCCAAAAATGGTAATAAAAGAATGCATATACAATAATAAAATATAACCTCACTCAAATATTTCAGATATATGTAGTAAATGTTAAGGGATTTCAAAATCAAAACACTCTAATATATTCAAATCAGTTATATTCTTTTGTAGTAACAATTTTAATAAATTAAAGAAATGGTTTAAGATTGTAATTTCATTATCTTAAAATTAATTATATTTTTTTATGGTGACAATTTTAACAAATCATTTTTTATGTTTTCTTGTATTTAGATTAAATTTAGTGATATGGAGTCATGTTCACTTATTATTGTATCATTTTCACATTTAAAATTTCTTGCAATTTAAGGTCACTCATTCGTTCTATATTCATTTTCATCCTCTCCTCTATTTTCAATCTACTTTGGGCACACTAAGATCACTTTGGGCACACTAAGGTTAGTATCAAGATAACATTCTTATTTAGTATGCAAACAGAAATGTCTTAGACACCATGTCTTATGAGTTCTTTTCCTTAGTTATCAAGTCTATGTTTTCTATTGATAGTCATTCTTAGCATCCGTGTTTCAGTTTTTTGAATTTGTATGGAGAAATAATAGAAAAAGCCCTAAAAATTTTATAATCTAAATCATTCAAAATAAAAGGCACTGATAAAAAGCCATATATAAAATCAAAATTCAAAATCACATAGAAGACGTGATTCATATCTTAGCACATTTCCCATTTTAGTGAATGCTCAAACTCCAAAATAGGTCTCATGATAGAACCAAAGATCTTTGGGATGCAGTAAGATAGTAAAGCAGGATAGGAGGTCTCAAAATAATCTATAGTGTTACTTAATTTCTCAATCAATGATCTAATCTTTACATTAGACCGACAAGTCTATAAATGGTCCTGAGGAATAGGGAATATATTGTGAGAAGGTAGGTCCATTTTAATTTTCATAAATATAACCTTCATGGGAAGATATTTATACTTCACTAGATAACCCAAATTTATGTTTTTAAGAAAATTTATCTAGATTACTTAACGTCAAAAGTTTTCTTGTCTTGATTACTTAATTTAAGTGTCTTGTTTTTTATAAAGATTATTTACCTAGGTATCTCCTGCAATTTCCCCACCACCCACTTCATACTCCCATTTGATAGGTATGTTTATTTATAAATCTTTATTTCCAGAATTTTATAATCTCTATTCTTCATCACTTTCTAAACATGTTCATAATAGGTTTATTTTAGTTTAATCTATCTTAAATATAGAAGCTATATCTTTCACCAACTATGCATTGCTTCTTTAAACAATTGCCTTATCCTTATTGGATTTCCTTGGTTATATTTATAATACAAAGTTTTTTTCTCACTTTTTTGGTGGGCAATTTCATTCCATTTTCTATTTTAATTTTTTCCATTGTTGAATTGAGTTTGGATTGTTACATCTCATTCATCAATGTTATTTTACTTTATGTGTATTTTCCATCTTTATTTCAATAAGATTTGTTACTTGTTTTACATCAATGTTGGATCTATTATTTCATTTTCATGTGTGCTTGGTTTGATATGATTTGTTACTTTTCTTAATTAAGGTACATTTATTTATGTTTGTTAGTCTTTTTGTAACTTTATATTTTTGGTTACCCGATTTATTCTCATTTTATATATTTTTACTTGGTCTTTTGGTTCTAATTTAACATTTTTCATCCAATCTTATCAATTTTTCAAATGACTTATTGAGTTATGTAAAGCACATTTATTTTGATTTTCCTATGTTTGTTTGTTTTTTCTCTTTAGTTTTATATCCTTAAGGTTTGTCTAAAGTAGTGAATGCTCTCTCCATTATAAAGACTTAAAAGACAACCATTCAACGATAAAGGTGAGTCAAGGTATGTATATGATACTTTCAATTATTTCTTAAAAATTTCTACTATCATTTTAGTTTAAAATTTTCAATTTATGTTTTTTAGTGCAACTTATTAGCTCAACATTGTGTGTTGCTACGTTATTTCTCAAAGCACCACCCACGTTAAAACTACATTCCATGTGATGAGCTTTGTATGAGGCATATGTATACACATAATATTTTTAAATTTTAACATTTACTAATTTCTTTTCTCTTGTAAGATCTTATTGAGTTTCAATCTCTCTGAATGCATAAGGAAAGGGGTGGTTAGATATTTAATGCTTCCTAAAATTATTGGTCCATATACCATTACCTAAAACCACTACAAGTTACTTCTATCTATCTCCCTAAGCAATTAAAACTCATTTATCCACTCATCTTAACAATTCATCTTCTAAAATAACCCCTGACTACACATATAACCTTTTTTTTTATTTGCTTACTACGTTAACTAGGCCGATCTTGTTAGGGATTGAGTACATATTATGAAACTACATTGGCTTGGCCAACATACTTCAAGACATAACAACTATCATTCTCGCCTAACAAGATTAATTCAGTCATTATTACCATCTAAATTCTCAAGAAGGTTTAGGGTTAAACATTGGATATAAATACCCCGCTCACTTCAATCCAATGAAGATGAACATTCATTTTCACATTATTACAGATCACAATTCTCCTATTTCTACACTTAAGAAGTCATTTCTTAGGGGTTTACCTTGGAAATTTAAAAAAAAAATATCTTGAGAGAATCTCTTAGATGTAGAGTGGGATTTTTTTAGCCTAGAGCTTATTTACATAGTATAATCCTCAAAAAACCACAATAACCTATTATAAATCACCATTGGCCAAGCAATATATTGAGGCATGATAGGTTCAATTCAAGGTAAGTATTCCTAACTTTTACTCTTTCATTTTGTAGATAGATATTGCATAAGGTAATATGATGAATATTTTGCTCCTTGCTTAATTTACCTCTTAATTGTATTGAGTGTTTTTCTCTTTGAATGTGGGTAAGTGTACAAAGTTGGGGAACAACAAAGGGCCTACCCTTGGACATGTTTTTTTTTGAAATTTCATAAATCTCAAATTTTGTAGATATTTTGAGATATCAACACTCAAAATTTGAAGATGGTATAAGAACATTGATTGTAGAATTTTTAGTCTAGTTTACAAAAAACTAAGTTTTTTTTTAAAAAAAAAAATGGTTACATATAACTACGTCAAATATATAAGCATTGAAGATAAACTCTTGTTCTTTTTAGGAAAATAGAGTAGATAGATGTCCATGTGACCCACCATTTTCTGAACATTATTTAATATTGTTTGAAACACTTTGGTGAATATTTATATAAGATCTTGTAATTAGTGACTTATTTTTTTTATATTTCTTCAATGAATATTTTTTTATAAAAAAATTTAGTAAGTAAATAGATCTTGAAAGATGACTGAAAAATAGATAATTAGCCATGTCACCCCCCTAACTACCTAAAAATTGAAATTCGATTTTCTTTGAATGTGTGTATAATTAGGCCTAGTTTGTGACCATATATATAGCCCATACGTGTTCCTATAGATCTTTTTGAGTTTCTTGGTGTAAAGTAATAGGAACACATATGTGTTCCTATTGATTTGCATGAAGAAGCACAAAAATATCTATAGAAAGGTCATATTTACTTAAAATTCTTATTTATTAAAACAAATGTTTCATTTATATTGTTACATTTATTTTTATTATACTTAAATTTAATTTAGTAAATATAATAAATTAGTGACACTCTGGATCTAAAAAAGTTAGACTCCTAGTTACATGCCTTATGAGGTGGATATTTTTTACCAAAATCTAATATGGTCAGGACTTATGTATTTTCAGGGTCTCAATATTGAACCTTTTAATTTTAAGGCATACATTTTTAATTGATGTCTATTTTTAGTAAACATATAGTCATTTTTTTAGTTTTAGTGCTTTTCAAATTACTTGTAAA